>PVJS01015011.1:0-30806 GCA_004027185.1 Glis glis | reverse complement strand
TTCTCTAAATGAATGCAGGTGAACGGAACAGCAGGAAGACCTCTCTACACTGAGAAACATCAGAATGTGATAAATCTCTCTCTCCTTGCCCTGGTGTCCAGCATGATATAATCAATGTGCAATCTCTGTGAGATGGAGGGTAGAAGTGGATGGGAAAATAGAGAGAATACTTTTTTATTCCAGATATTGAGGTCATTTTATGAGATGTAAAGACAGAAATGTTTCTGGGAGGCATTCTGTTCACTCCCAGAGAGCTTTTATGGATCTACTGTAAAAAGCCAATTTCTACTTCCATATGTGTAGAATTCCTGTTGAGGACAAAGGTAAAGGACATGCCTGAACCCTAAGAGGATGTTTTAGCTCGAGTTTGCTAAAATAAGTTCCAGCAGGAAAAATGTTAACACAAAATTAAGCCCAGAAGATTCATTCCACGCACAGCGATAGCTCTGTAATGTTTCTTTCCTCTGCAGGAAACTCGATCCACTCTATATTTGTTTTGAATTGCTCTGTCCATCTACCTCACCTCCAAAGATTACCTTTATTCCCCTCCACAGCCACTTAAGAGAAAAAGACAGAAAACAAAAAGACTTACGCAAAGGCTGCTGGAAACTTGAAATTTCAATTTGCAGCTATTTACTTTACTATTAAGTAGTAACTGTTGAGTAGTTTGAGGCAAGCTACATTAAACTCTGATATTCAGATTTAGCAGCCATAGACTGGACATAATGATCCCTGTCAATTGTTGGTGAAAGAATTCAGTAAGGAAGCAGAAAATGTACGTGGTTTAAGCAAGGCTTCCAGACTAGCTTCTGTGCTCTTTTGGTAATCTTATTTTCATTTGTATTACAACAGTTGCTGGGTACTTACTGTGCTAAAGATACTCTGCCTGTCCCACTGTGAAGAAAATTTTTGTTATTGGAATAAAATCAGTTTTGCTTAAAAATATTCTAAATAGAAAGCTGGGCATGGTGGCACACACCTGTAATCTCAGTACTTGGGAGGCTGAAACAGGAGGATCACAGGTTCAAGGCCAGCCTCAGCAACTTAGGGAGGCCCTCTGCAACTTAGTGAGACCTGTTTCAAAAATAAAAAATAAAAAGGCCTGGGGGTATAGTTCAGAGGTAGAATGCTCCTGTGTTCAACCCCTAGTACCAGAAAGATAAGAGATAGGAAGAAAGGGAGAGAGAGAGTCAAAGAGACAGAGAGAAAAAGAGAGTCAGAGAGACAGAGAAAGAGACAGAGAGACAAAGAAAGAGGAGAGATGGAGAGAAGAAGAAGAAGAAGAAGAAGAAGAAGAAGAGGAGGAGGAGGAGGAGGAGGAGGAGGAGGAGGAGGAGGAGGAGGAAGAGGAAGGAGGAGAAGGAGGGGGGAGGAGGAGGAGAGATAATGTCCAAAATCTGGGTGCTAGGTGTATCTATTGCTACTGGGTAGTCATTGCTTCTAGGTCTTTCAGTGGACAGAGTTAGGAACTGTATAAATTTTTTTTTTTTTTTTTGGTGGTACTGGGCGTTGAACCCAGGTGCATCCTACCTCTGAGCTACACCCCCAGCCCGATCTTTTATTCTTTATTTTGAAACTGGGTCTCACTAAGTTGTGGAGGGCCTCACTAAGTAGCTGAGGCTGTCCATAAACCTGGATCCTCTGGTCTCAGCCTTCCAAGTACTGGGATTACAAGCGTGTGCCACCACACCCGGCTAAGGTTATTTTTTAAAATAAAAAAGCCCATGAGTTCTTACTGACATTTTCAGTTTAAATTTAAAAATTTCCAAGCATCTGGCATTAGTCAAACTTGATGCTAAATCCTTCAGATTGCCAACTCTGCCCAAGACCTCTGACACCAGTCACAGGTTTTTGGGGGTTGGGGGAAGAACCACCCTGAGCTCAGATCAGCTGGTTGCAAATTCCAGGCCCCATGGACTTGCTAGGTTTGATAATCTGTTAAATGACTTATAGATGTCAAGAAAATGCCCTGCTTGTAATTATAGTTGTATTATAGCAAAAGGTACAAATCCGAATCCAACAGAGGGAGAGACACATAGGAAGAAACCTGGGACTGGGAGGGTGGGCTCCTGTGTCCTTCGTGATGTATTGCTCTCCCAGCATTGATGTGTGGCCTTGCATATGTGCAGTATTGCCAACCCAGGAAGCTCATCCAAATTTTGGTGATCAGAGTTTTACTGGGTTTCATTTTGAACACCCTCTCCCTTTAATCTGATACTAGGTGGCTCAAACCCACAACCCAAAACACTCGGTTTTCTGCTATGGCTAGCCCCCATCCTGAATCATCTCATTAACATAACCTATCTAGATGCCCATGATGAAGTTAGGGTAAATTATCAAGTGTGGTCCATGAGCAGCAAAGACACTCACATCATTTGGGAAATCCCACACATGTAGACGCAGCCTCCCAGGAGCTGGGGCAAAGGCCAGATCTCTGTCTGGGTAACTAATTCTTCACTTCACAGCAAAGTTTCTATTCAATGTTTTGTTTTATAATTATGTTCCTTTTGTGCTAATACTCTTGATTCAGGTTCAGGGACACAGTTATCCCTGGTTCAAGGAATTAAGGAGCTAGGAAATGCAAGAAGGCCACCCAGAAAATGTTAAAACATTAAGGGAGACAGAGAAATGTGGCGCAGCTACAGTCCCAGAAAAGAGGTAAGAATGAATTTGGTAGTCAATGGGCAGTCACTGTCACAGAGAGCTTGAGTTGAACTTTAGTGGTGAAACATGATTTGGGAGAAAAAAGGGAAAATATTTAGAAAGAAGCTAGAGATACAGAGAGCAAAGGCGACAAGAGCTAAACCACACACTCATGAAATGTACTCTGATAGAGCCAGTGATGTGATTCAGTAGATGGTGCCTTGATTCATATGGCTTTATAAATATTTACATATTTGTTTCTCCAACTAGACTATAACCTTCTTGCACAGTGTCTGTCATACAGCTGGTGTCCAATTAATGTTTAGAAAATTGGGATTTTATAAACACTTAGTTGGAACCAGAACAACGTTTCCTTTGAGATATAATTTATTTGTTATCTTCAGGACTCATAATTTATAAGAGATTGAATCAGCCACTCTAATACATGCGTTATTTTGAAGGCAGAGACATTAGGGATATTTCAAAGTTATCTTACCTCGAGCGTGTAGCTAGCTGTATTTTCATGGTGGTTTTGTGTTCTTTTGTTGCTATACATTAAATTCATGCCTCTATAAGGAGGGGTCAAAGTCACTTGTGTAATCTTGACAGACTGAAATATATTTTGTTCCTTGAGAACTCAGGTATTTTATTAATCTGTAGTGGAGGAAGATAACTCTAAAAGGGTTAGACTACAAATGAAGCTATTCAAAATAGAACAAAATGTGGGGATATGGGAAAATGATGAGTAGTTATGGAAATATGTGAGAGATAAATATTTCATCCTTTTAAATTTATTTTTGTTACTTATTTATTTATTTTGGTACTGAGGATTGAACCAAGGGGTATTCTACCTCTGAGCTATACCCCCATCCCTTTCTATTTTTTATTTTGAAACAGGGTCTCGCTAAATTGCTAGAATCTAAGTTGCTGAGGCTGGACTCAAGCCTGTGATCCTCCTGTTTCAGCCTCCCAAGTACTGAGAGTACAGGCATGCGCCACCAAGCTTGGCTCCATTTGTATTTTCATCTTTTTATTTAGCTGGAAGATGAAAGATTATTTTGAATGCAAGCACTTATTTTACTTACCGTGATTTTGTGCTTCCTGATATGAGTTTTTCTTATTTCTACTGTGTAAATAATGTAATAATAATGTATAACAGCACTAATAATTTGCACTTGGAATACATAAGTTGACTTCTCAAGGGTCTGCAAGTTTATAGGAGAAGATATTACGAGGGAGAGGAGTGACCAGAACAACGTTTTGTGTGTTGCTTGGCTTGTGCATCTGATTGAATTCACTTGAGAATGGGGAATTTCAACTACTATTTGGGGTCTGCTTTAGGCCATTCCAATCGGCTCTCTATTCTCTCCACCAGCTCTGAGCCCTGACAGGCTAACCCGGATGGACTGCGTTGGGGCTTCTTGTGTGGTGCTGCTAGGACAGTGAAAATAAGTGCAGTAGCTCAGAGGGAAAAAATCAGCGTATCAGAGGAAAAATTCCTTCCTCCAGTTTCTCCCTATGACACTGCCCAAGCCAGATGCATCCTAGGCTGAAAGAGTCACGGCTCTTTTCAGGTGGTCCTGTCACAGAGTGCCCCTCTCTCCCTGTCTCTGTTTCTCTCTGTGAGCTTGAATCTGTCTCTGTCTCTGTGCCTCTCTCTTTCTGGGCTCAGGTAGGTGTTCCTCATGTCTCACTGCTGTAGGCCTGGGATGTGGGCATTGTTCCAGAGTCACTAGTCCCACCAAACTGACTGCCCTTGGTGGCTGAAACCCCGTCCACACCTTTGTAAAGAGATCCATTCATGAGATTCTCCTCGTATAACAAACTTGAGACTTCAAATTTTGGGGCCAGGAACTTTCTACAATAATTGGAACCATGTGTGGCAGGGATGCTGGGAACGGACTGTGTGTGTATATCAAGGGGACATTTCTTATTGGGGCAGGGACATAGATAATTATTGGCATACCTTGGCGACATCGTCATCTTGATATTGATAGAAGTGGCATGGGATTTGGTGCAGGTGGAGGGCAAGGACAGAGAGGTCAACTGGGAAAATGGGCTGCTATGATGAAAATATGATTATCAACATTTGTGGTACTAGTCAGGCATGGTAGTGCATGCCTGTAATCCCACTACTTGGGAGGCTGAAACAGAAGGAACGCAGGTTTGAGACCAGCCTCAGCAACTTAACGAAACTCTCAGCAACCTAGCAAGCCTGTTTCAGAACAAAAAATTGAAAAGGGCTAGGGGGTGTAGCTCAGTGGTAGAATGCTCTTGCAATCTCTAGTACTAAAAAAAAAAGCGTTTATAGGGAAATGGAGAATTTGTGAAACATCAAACAGCTTCAAAGGCTGTTACACAGCACCTTATTTCCTCTTGTAGCAGGGAAGATACAGCTGAGGACAAAGAAAAAGACCTAGTTGTAAAGGGTACAGAAATTTACTGCCAATTACATGCCCGACATTATCAGGTCTATTATGTTAAGGTAAGAGCAATAAGAGGAAGGCGTGGGGCACTGAGGCGTGAGGAAGAATCATTTGGGTAGACATAGATGAGGTTGAGAACTTTGAGCCTCCAATCCCTTCAAATCTCTTATGTTGGTAGAGGCAGAATCTCCCCTTTATCTGAAAGAACCAGCTTACACTGCAGAAAAAGTTTTTTAGTGACAGGATCTGCCTCCTCACGAGGAGATGTTCAATAGCACAGGACTTTCTCTCACTAAAGTTGAATTGACAAATGCTACTGCTGTGTACCCAACAGTGATCCCCTATTTCAGAAACAGGTTAAGTGGCCTCCCCAAGCTCGGTTTCTATATGGTTCTTTAGAAAACTCTCTATTTCATCGATTGTCTAAGCAGGAGTAATGCTGGAGGGGCTACAAATGCCTGGGTCCCAAATAGAACCTCCATGTGCGATTCGTACATTTTTTTTCTCCTATTGGTGGTGGTATTGGTGGAGTAGGGTTGGGGGGTGGGGGTGGTGGTACAAGTTAGTGAGGCTAAACAACATAGGCTTGAAGGTTTATTAGTTTTAGATTAAAAATAAAACTTTTTGAAGTCAGTTCAGGATTGTATTTTCTGTATAACACCAAATCATATTCCACAATTCTGAAAATTGTAATTTATATGTATATATTTAATTTTTAAATTGGTACATTATGATTATACATAATAGTAGAATTTGTTGCTACATATTTGTACATTCACATACATAATTTGGTCAATTTTATTTCCCACTTCCTCCTGTATATGTATATATTTTTGAAATGTAGGTAGAATTGGGCTGCCTCCCTTAGTAGCTGCCCTTTTACATACATAAACTTGAAATGCCTGATTACTAATGTTGAAAGTCTGAGGTATTAAGGAATAAATTGTACTTATGGTTCCAGACAAAGATCAACATGTTCATTGTGCATACCAACAGAAGTTTGTAGCTCTTAGAAATTGCATACTTCCGAATCACATTTATCAGGGACTATTCTCTTGCATACTTTCTCATACTATTCTCTTGCATACTTCCATTGCATTCTCATTCAGACTTTAAGGACTTGTGCAAGTCGTTGATCTCTAATGCTACATATTCTTTTGGACAAAGATGAAGCCAGATACTGATAAAGGCCCACGTCAAATGGCTCCAACAGTGGATAGACGACGTATGTCCCTGTGTAAATGTCCTGGCAACGACCATCACACCCTATAGTTCCATGGAACCGCCTGTGGTTTCCCACACAGACACTGTGCTCTTGTTCCTCTGTCTCTTTAGCCTGAAATAGTCCCCCCTTTTCCCTCTCAGCTGGCGGTTCCATCCCATGGCTGTATACCCAATGGCTCCAGTCATCCAATGTGCTTACCTCGTGTTCACCCATTATCTATTTTGCAGTTGACTACCCCCAAAAATCTTATGCTCCTTGAGGGAGAGCACTGAGCTTATTCGTATTTGTACTTCCCAAGTCAGATCAGTCATTATGAATATGGCATTGGTTGTCTAGGAGAGCTGGGTTCTAGTTTCAATCTTGTTATTTACAAGATGTGAGGCTGACCCTGGTGAGTTTTTATACTTTTGTCCTTCAGTTTCTTTATTTTCACAATATGGGAAAAACAATATTAACTAATTCAAGTATTTTGAAGATGAAATTATATACTGATACAAAATGCTTAGCATAGAACATGGAGACCATAGCAACTATCACATGCTTAGTAAGTGCTGTATGTATTCACAACAAATGTAGAATAAATCATTCAGTTCTCATACATCACTATTGAACTTAGATACTTTACAAAAATTTTGTGTGCATGTATGCTTCTATCACTCTGAACCTCATTATGATGTATAATTGCAATTCACCAGTAAAAGTATATTAAATAAATGCCGGGTGTAATGGTGCACACCTGTAATCCCAGTACTTGGGAGGCTGAGACAGGAGAATTGAAGGTTCAAAGCCAGCCTCAGCAACTTAGTGAGGCTTTCAGCATCCTAGCAGAACCCTGTTTCAAAATAAAACATAAAATAGGGCTGGGGTTGTAGGTTAGAGGTGGAATGCCCTGGGTTCAATCCTCAATACCACACACACACACACACAAAACAGTATATTAAATTTTAAAAAAGTGGAACTGTGTAATTATCTCAACTCATTGGCCAAATGACTGTGGTAATAAAATATGAGAAGAGCGAAAATGAAAACAATTTCCACAGGGGGAATTGGACAGTATTCAATTCATGTATGAGATAAGCTTATATAATTTGGCCAATATAAACACACTGAATTAGTATTTAGGACGGTGGTTCAAGTAAAGTCAGACCAATTGTATGAATGAATTATTCTGAGGTCAAACTCAGATGGATTCTGCTTGAGTGAGATCAACTGCAGGGCTAGAATATACTTATCCATTCTGCTAAGAATGAGAAGGAGCAGCAGGAAGCCTGGTCTCAGCCTGGTTTTTTCTGCTTCCTGCCTCTCACCTGGGCTCCAGGCAAGACACCTCTTCATTGTCCTGCCCTGTCTTATTGGTTTCCTGCCTCGATTGTGTGAAGGAATCTGAGTTATGGTTGCCTTCGCTACAACCCCTGTGTAACTGCTGCCTGCTCCTCCCCTACCCAAGGAGTCCTTCAGATGTGAAGACTGAGACCTGACTTGAGGCATAGTCTCTACTGACCAGCGGTGTGATCGTGGGCAAGCTTCTTAAACTCCCTGAAGCACAGTTTTTGCCCTTGAAAAATGAGATTACATGGCTTTACAGGGTATTTGTGAGAAGCGAATGGTAGATTGTGCGAGAAATTGTAAGTGAACTGCAAAGCGAAGGTGAGGTTAGTGCCATAAACCTGCGGGGCACTGAGTGCAGGGTGAGCGCAGGCTGGGTCGTCTATGTCTCCAGCTATCCGGTACTTTTCTATGAAGGGTGGTGTTGGTAAAGGAACCTCTTCTGGTACCTCATGTTGAGAGATAGATGGTGAATATGGGGGTGTGTCACTTCCAAGTCCACTTACTGGACAGCCGTTGGGGTATGAGTCTCTCAGCAGAGGGGGTAGCTGAGGGTTTAGTCTTTAAATGTCAACACTTTTGTAATATTTCTTTTTTTTTGTGGTACTGGAGATTGATTGAACCCTGGGGTGTTCTGCTTCTGAGCTACACCCCAAGCTATTTTTATTTTTTATTTTGAAACAGGGTCTCACTAAGTTGCTGAGGGCCTCATTAAATTGCTGAGGTTGGTCTCTAATCTGCAATCCTCCTGTCTGAGCCTCCCAAGTTGTGGGATTACAGGTGTGCACTACCACACCTGGATTAGTAATATTTCTTGATTAAAATACTTTCAAAATATATTTAATGGGGAAGGAACTAGTGAAGGAGAGATGGATTGCTTATTGTGAAGAGAAGGAAACATGAAATGTATTTTGGCTCTACTTTATTGCCTTATATAGAGCATACTCAACCATAATTTTTGATGTGTTGCTAATTCAGGGATGACACTACTAATATTAATTATTCTCTGCTATAACACTGTATGACTTCAGAGAATATGCTGTGTTTTGGGTAGTTTGCCTTTATGTCAATTTCAAATTGCTTTGCATTTTGAAATTTGATTTTTAAATAGTTTTTATTTCTTCCTCTGCTGCCACTTTTAGCTATGGGGAATACCTATACTGCTGTTTTCCCCTCGCTCTTTGCTGCTTTCTCGCAGAAGTTGAGGAGGAGCCTGTGTCCTCCACATACGCCCTCCTGTCTGTGGTCTTCCACCAGCAGAGGCCAGGTGGGCACTGCAGGACTTGGAGAGCTCCTGGAGCCACCTCTACATCTGACACACACAGCCTTGCTTCCATAATGTGTCCCAGGAGAGTCAGGACTAACATTCACCGGGTCATCACTTGTATCTTACACTTTAATCTTCTTTTGACCACATTGTTCCCTCCTGCCCCATTTTCTGAATCTCTTCTAGCATGCCCTCTAGAAGTCATGTTCACTGAAAGAATCAAAGCCTGCCAGAGGCTGAAAGAGTGAGTGTAAACTCAGATTGGAAAGAGAAAGAGCATCCCTGCCATCATTCTGGCTGGGCGGTCAGGCAAGGGTGAGGCCAGCTGCAAAGTTAGCAGGAAACAAGTGTTTCTGCAGAGGTCATGCAGCAACTACAAAATGCCACAAGAGTCCCCTCTTTAAGTAATCGCTTTCTTACCCAGCGCCCTAGACTTACTCTGCTATCCCCATCTATTATTGAGGATACACAATAGTTAAGCTGCTCTTGCCTCATGCACCTAATACCTAGTAAATTCTTGCTTTTCCAAATTCCACTGCAGAAATAGTAACCAATCGGAGCTGATCCCTGTTTCCCTTCAGGCCCCCTGAGAATCCTTCAGCAGGAACTAGACATTTAGAAAACATGCTTTCCTCTGCCCTCCTGTTGAAAGCTGCATCCGCATTTCCCACGGAGTCCCTTCCCTCCCTGCATGCAGTCAGTACATCTGATTTTTGTCAGACTATAGGCTTGCTCATGGTTTTTATTTTTTATTTTTGTGGTGCTGGGGATTGAAGCAGGGGAGGGCTACCTCTGAGCTACACTACCCCAGTGAAAGGTCGGGGGAGGGAAGGGAGAGAGGGAGATGGCTCTGAGGCAGGACAGGCTTTATTGAGATAAAACCTGCGGAGGGGGGTCTCCAGGAAAGGATAGAGCCCATGTCCACTTACAGGCTGAGGGTTTATAAAGGTTAATTAGGAGGGAAATTCAAATTCTGGCAGGTAGTTCTTAAGGTGGGAAAGTGGGATGTCCTTAAGGCAGGAAAGGGGTTACCTGAAAGTCCCTTGCGGTTTGTGCCAAGCAAGATATGGGGAGTTCCAGTAAGCAAGATATGGGGGCTTTTCTGGTAAGTAAAACGCCTTCACAGAATGGAATTGCTTTTGTTCCAGCCAGCCATCTAACACCCAGCCCTATTTTATTTTTTATTTTGAAACAGGGTCTCAGTTAGTTACCACACGCTGTTTGCCTTGAACTTGCAATCCTCCTGTCTCAGCCTTCTGAGTACTGGGATTGCAGGCGTGCGCCACCACGCTGGGCTTGTTTTTGTTTTGTTTTGTTTTTTTTAGCTGTAATGCCAATCACTGGCAATTCCCTTTTGTCATTGAATTTTTTTTTTGAAGTTAACATTAATGCCACACTCTAACTAAATCTGGACAGTTCTGCAGCCTTATCAAGCGGTGGCTGTACTTTCGTGTCTTACACCACTAGGCCTGCAGATGGAGTCTGAGTCCTTCTGGCAGCCTCCAGAGAGTCCCTTCCTCCCTACACATGCGAAGCTTTCAATCTTGTTTCACAGACTGATACAATGTCTTCACAGTTGCAATGTTCTATTGCCTCCATCTGCCTGACCCTCACTCTCTACTTTTTAGTCCCTGAAATTTTTGGTTTTCAGGTCACTGACACTTATCAATACTGCTGTTATAGTTTACAGTAATTTCAATATCTGTATAGATGATACTTCCTGGCCTCTCTGTTTTTGTCCTTCTCCAATGATTTTTGCCTTTCTTCCAACCTTAAGTCACCCATTCCCATGACTGTCTTTTATGCTTTGTCAGCACATAATATTTAAATACTGCCACAATCTCAATTTCTATCACCCTCTCTCTGAATGCCAGCTTGTGTTTGTCTTTGGCTCATGTCCCCAGATATTCTAACACCAACCATCTTCCGACCCTAACAGGTATGGCTCCACAGCATTTCAGTGCCCATACAACCTCCTTGGTGTCCTCGTTTCTGTCATATTTTGTTTTAAATTACATGGTCTACCATCGTAATGACTTCTTACTTGAACTTGAAAAGCAAAACAACATTGTCTAACTACAGCTCTCCCAAGACTCTGTCTATCCACTAGATAACATGGTTGGATAAAAACATAACACCTTTCAGTCTCATTCAATTTTATTTTATGCTTTAGCTTGACAAATTACGTTTTCATTTTGATAATAAATATGTATAACAATTCACCATTTTAACCATTTTTAAGTGTGTGGTTCACTGGTACTAAAGCATTCATGCTGTCGTGCAACCATCGTTACTAGTCACCTCTAGAATTTTTCATCTTCCCTAAATGGATTTCTATACCCATTGTGGGGACTATGAGGATGTGATGTTAGTTAGGCTCCTCATCTCTTTTTCTGCTAAATGCTACTGTTATATAAAAAGTAACTAAGCATGTCCTTGGAAGTTCCACGTTGCCCCGACTCTGAGCCCCGTACGATGCCACCTTTGTTAACTCTGCACATCGCCGCCTTTGGTGACCCTGGGCCCCAGAATGGTGCCCTCTTTGCTCACTCTGTGCCCCAGCACACTGCCATCTTTGTTCTTCTTTGGTATACAAACTGGACAGCGACTGTCCACTGTGTAGAAGCCGCTTGTGGAAGTCTCTTGTGGAGCGCTATAGTACTCAGCTGGCTGCCACTGTACCAGAGACCTACACCTCCTATTTCAATATGCCACAGCGGGAATAAAGCCATGTCTCATCTCCTTTCCATGCCTTGCTTCTTTTATAGATGGACCAGATTGAATCTGCAACTTCCCAGCTTTGGTTGGTTGCACAAACACATGTTAAATAAAAACTCCTCAGCTCCTCTCCACTCCCAGCCCCTGGCATCCATCATTCTACTTGCTGTCTCTGTGAATTTTACTATCCTAAGTACTCACATAAGTGGAATCATATAGCTTTTGTTCTTGTGTAACTGGTTTATTTCTCTTAGTATAAAGTCTCCAAGGTTCATCCAGGTATAGCATTTGTCAGAATTTTATTCTTTTTAAAAGCTGTATTTATATGCCACATTTTGCTTTTTCATTCACAATTATATTTTAAAGTGTGATCACTTATCCCTATTGAACTCTCAATGCTGCTAGACCGCCTCACTCCATTCCCAAGTTCATTTTCCTCTCTCACTCTTGTAGACAATAATTTTACACCTTATTTTATTTTCTCAAACCCATCAAACTTCACTCTCACCTATTGATCTTGTTTTCTATTACTAAGAAATTAGAAGTAATCAAAGCAATTTCTAGAAGATTCAATTACCGTGATTCATGCTGTACTGCTCCACCTGTGAACATTAGCACTAACATACTGTTGTCCCATCTCTCATTCTCTGTCTACTTTGCACCATCGATCATGACCTTTTTCTTATTACTCAAGGTCATTGCTCTAACATGTTTCCTCTCTTCCTCCCACACAATCAGGTTTCCTCATCAATTGGACCTTTTTTTATCAGTATAAAAAATGCTGGAATTTTTTTCATTATATTAAAAATAACAACAATGACAGCAACCCCACCGCTAAAACCAAGGATCATCTGTAATTAAATTTGATGGACACTTCTCAGACCTCATAATACTTGACCCATCAAAAGCATTTGGCAATACTAATCTCTTTATTGTCTTTGATACATTTTTTGCTTGTTTTCCTCCTATCCCATTCTTTCTTTTTGTTAGTCCTCTGTTACTTTTTTTCCTTGTTTCTCTGATTTGTGATAGTAATAGTCCTTGAACTTCTTTTAATTTCTCTATATAATGAACTCTTACTGAGTCTTAAAGCTTTTAATAAGTCTCCTGATTATATGTTGACAATAGTTCCAGGATGGCCCTTCCTGGAGCTCCAGGTTAGATGTTTAATTGGATACTTGAAATTTCTACTTACATGTCTAAAAGTTTTCTCAAACTTATATTCCAAATGTAGAACCCAGTGTTTTTTTCCCCCCAAACTCACTCTTTTTTATAACCTTTGCCATTTTTAGCAAACTGCAACTGCATTCTTCTACTTGGCTGAGGTAAGAAATCTTGGTCATAGTTGATTTTTCTCTTTTCTTTTTTTTTTTTTTACAACCTATATCCAGTCAGTCAAGAAATCTTACTGGCTGTACCTTCAAAACTCAACTGTAATCTGACCACTGTACCTAGCTTCTTGCTTCACCTCTGACGTGCCTTTACCCCATGTCACTTACTCAGTGGAAATGTTCTGCTCCTTTCTTTTTCTTCTCTGTCTGTCTGTCTGTCTGTCTGTCTCTCTCTCGTGGCACTAGGAATTGAACCCGGGGGGATTCTACCTCTGAGCTACACCCCCAGCCCTTTCAACTTTTTAATTTTGAAACAGGGTCTCACTAGGTTGCTGAGGGTCTTGCTAAATTGCTAAGGTTGGCCTCAAACCTGCCATCCTCCCAAGTACTGGGATTACAGGCGTGCGCCACTGCACCCAGCTCTGCTACCTTTCTTTAGCTTCCACTGTTACTTAACATGCTGTATATTCTACTTGTGTACCTTTTATATCACCCCCCCAAAGAATATAAGTACCATGAGAGCAAGGAGTTTTTAAAACTAGTATATAGCAAACGCTTAAATAGATTGAATTTAATAAATACTTGCTGAATAAATAAAAAAATCAGTACTGAGAATTTTAAAGAGAAATTCATTAAGAGCTATGTGAATTACAAGAACCAAAAAAACAAAAATTCCCTTGGTTATTATCCCACGGTTCTTCTGTGAGTAAACTGAGTTTTATGAAGCAGCAGCTTAGTGAGCGCTGATGACAATGGAGTACCTGTCGCGTGCAGGAGCCACCTGCTTTATTCACTTCTTGTTGAAGGTGTACAAACGTGAGAAATAGCTATGATTACCTCTGTTTTACAGACAAGACTAAGCAATTTGCTTAAAATCACCTTACTATCAAGGTTTTGTGCTGGGTTTAAGAATCAGTTCCATCTGACTTCAAAGGGCTACATATTTTTCCCTCTTTGTAATACATTAGTTACTTTCTAGCTCTTGGCTGGTGTTTTGGTTAATGGGGGTATTAATGTATGTAATAAACTAGGCAGAAAAACAGAATGATATGCCATTATGCTTACTTAGTTCATCGTTTTCTTTATTACACAAACTTCAGTATAATGCAATTTTAATATCGTTTTTATTTGTGGACGATCTGAGTAGCCAAAATACAGGGCAAGCATTGTTCTCACTTTTAATTGCAAATTAAAGGTTACTCTATATAAAAAGTTGCATGCAAATAATATTAGAATCAGGTGTGCTTGACCTCTTTTCATGTAATATTTAGTTGTTAAAAATGAATTTTATTTGGTTTGAATATTTCTCTTGCATTTAGGAGGCAATAAAAAAGCCCTCCTGCAGCTAATTTAATAACAGCAAATTCTCATGGAAGGAATGCAAATATCTGCTGTGAGGCAAAGCTTGCTTCGTTTTATTTATTTATTTCTGCATTCATTATATTGATTGCATGGTAATGAGATGCAGGGATTCTAACAAAGGAAGAGAAAATTGGACAGGTACATGTGAGAGAAAATTAGTGGGCTATTTGTCCTGTTTTCTGACTAGACACTGTGATTTTTGTTTTGGGTTTTGTAGCTCATTTACTTTGCAACCATGATAAGCAATATAGATTTCACTCAATTTTCAGAATGTAATTTGGAACAATATTTTGAAACATTTTTAGTTATAGGATATGTTGATAAATTAATATTTTCCATACATAAAATTTCAGACTCTAGATAAAAGAAAATGTTCACTGTGCTTTAGGCATTACAAGAACTGATTCCTAGCTCCAATTTACATTTTCTTTCCTTTTTTTTTCTTTTTTGGTACTTGGGATTGAACCCAGGAGCATTCTATCTCTGAGCTATACCCCAGCCCATTTAATTTTTAAATTTTGAAACAGGGTCTCACTAAGTTGTTGAGGCTGGCCTCACACCTACACTCCTCCTGTCTTAACCTCCCAAGTACTGGGATTACAGGTATGCACCATGGTGCTCAGCTACTTTTTTTTTTTTGCGGTACTGGGGATTGAACCCAGGGGCATTCTACCTCTGAGCCACACCCCAGCCCTATTTTTTATTCTTTATTTTGAAACAGGGTTTCACTAAGGTGCTGAGACTGGTGGTGAACCTGTGATCCTCCTGTCTCAGCTTCCCAAGTACTGGAATTACAAGTATGCACCACCACGCCCAGCTTAATGGGTATATTTATTTTTTTTTTTGTTTTTGGTGGTACTGGGGATTGAAACTAGGGGCATTCTATCTCTGGGCTACACCCCCAGCCCTATTTTTTTATTTTTTATTTTGAAAGAGGGTTTAAGTTGCGGAGGGCCTCACTAAGTAGCTGAGGCTGGCCGCAAACCCGAATCCTCTAGTATTGGCCTCCCAAGTATTGGTATTACAAGTGTGCACCACCACATCCGGAGGTATATTTAAATTTTGATAAGATAATATATGATAAGTTGCTTAATAGAAAATAAGTATTTCGTCCTGACTTGATACCCAAATAATTTTTATAGGTAGGAAAATATTATGATTAAACAATAAAGTATTTTTAATTGCCATTATGTTATATAAGTAATTAACATGAAACTGATATAATGTATAAAATGTCATGACATAAGCTGGGCGTGGTGGCGCACGCTTGTAATCCCAGTACTTTGGGAGGCGGAGACCGGAGGATCCGGGTTCGCGGCCAGCCTCAGCTCTCTCACTGTCTCTCTCCCTGTCTCTCTCTCTCTCTTTCTCTCTCTCTCTCCTTAGTGAGGCCCTCTGCAACTTCATGAGACCTGGTTTCAAAATAAAGTATTAAAAAATAGGGCCGGGGGCGTAGCGTGGAGGTAGAATGCCCCTGCGTTCAATAATCGATATGGCAAAATAAATAAATAAATAAATAAAATGTCATGACATGAAGGTTTGTTTATTTTATTCACCAATAGAGGAAGAGAAGACTTGTTCATCGGTGCTGGTTGGTGAAGGATTGTTGAAGACAATTGATCTTTGTAAGGTATATTTTGTCCTCTGAAAATTTTTCTTTATTAATGTTTTCAACCATTTGGAAGATCATGGTTAAGCTGCACTCAAGTTTACTTAAAATTTTAAGTAATAGCATAGAAAGACAATTAAGTCAAAATAATAGCTTTTATATCTTGAAAGATATAAAACTTTACATAGTATATAAAGATTGAAAAGTTATAAAAGATGTTACCTCTCCATTCCTGTCACTAGCCATGTATAAACAAAATAAAATGCTTTCATTTTACTCAAATATGAAGAAAAATTAAATTCCTACATGAATGTAAAATTATAGTGCTTTTGCTATGTTTGTTATGGAGGAAAGGAACTATTAAGTGTTTTCTCTGAAAATTAATAGTTTTGGATTATAAGATTCAGCTTTTTTAGTTGCTTTTTAGTTAATGCAGAATTTCCTGGTGTCTATAGTAAGCCATCAATGAATGAATTTAAACTGTAGTACTGGTAACTGAGCAACAGAAACTCAGATAGTGTCTTTTCCACCTTTGTTTTTGTTTTTTTATTAAAATAATTAATGTTGATATTTATTTTACTTTTTATTGATGTAAACAAAGCAATAATACACATTTAAGTGTATATATTTCCATATTTGTAAAACTTAGTCCCAAATTCTCTCATTGAAATGGCATGTACTTTACAAAGCTTTTGCCCAGGACCTTTCTGGGTTCAAATGGAAGACCCTTTCTTTGGCCTCTCCCTAGTTCTTCACTATAATAATTTCAAGTCTACAAGAAGACATTGTGAATATCGCATTCCACAATGTATGCAAATACTGACATAATCAAAAAGAAAAACATAAATCGTTTTGTTTGTAATTTCTAATTGTTGTGTGGTATGACTTGTCTTTGATTTTATGGCCCAGAATATGGTCTATTTTAGTTAAAGTTCTATTTGTCTTTAAAAAAGTATCTGTTTTACTGTTAAAATATTCGGCAAATGTCAATTGATCAAGTTAGTTGGTTGTGTTCGAGTTTTCTATGCCTGTATTATGTTTATTTATAGGGCTTCTGTAGCGAAGCACCACAAACCTCAGTATCTTAAATTGTTACTTGGGTGTCAGCAGTGCTTTCCCTTGAAGGTGGTAGGAAAGGACCTGTTCCAGGGCTTTCTCCCAGCTTTTGGCAATTCTTTGGCTTTTGGCAACGTGACTCCAGTCTTCATGAGTTGTTATTCCAGTGTTCATGTCTCTGTGATCAAGTTTCCCCTCTTTATAATCCAGTCTACTCATATTGGCGTACGGGCTTATTTTACTTCAGTATGATCTCAACCTCAGTAGTAACATCAACCAACAGCATTATTTCCAAATGAGGTCACATTCTCTATTCTGAAAGTTAGGACTTAGATATCTAACTTAGGAAACATGATTCAATATGTAACATCTTTACTAACTTTCTGTGTCCTTTTAGACCTTTGAAAGACAAGTATTAAAATTTCTAACTCTGTGAATTTGTCTATTTCTGTATCTCTTTGCATTTCTACTGGATTTTGCTTCATGTATTTTGAAATTATATTATTAAGTCATGCATGGTGATACATACCTGTATTTCCAGTGCTTGGGAGGCTGAGAGACAGGAGGTTTCTGATTTGTGGGAATATGATCTTGTTGCAAGTTTGAGGCCAGTGCCTGGTAACTTTGTGAGACTCTTTAAAAAAAAAGATTAGCTTCATAAACTCTATTATGGCCTCTTGATGAATTAACTGCTTTTTTTATTGTGTAATTACTTTCTTTACTTTTGGCAAATATGTAATTTTTAGGTTCTGAAATTGACTTTGTCAAGTATTAATATAGATACCAAGGTTTCTCTTGATTTGTGTTAGTATCTACTCATCCATCTATCTGTCTGGATGTATGAGGTGTAGGTCCTTGGAAATGTCACACAGGACCTGTAAAGCTCTGTGTGCACTGAAACATGTCCTCACTATGTGACAAAACCTACAAGCCTCACTTAGGGGCCTCATTTCTTTTTTTTTTATATGTTTTTATTGGTACATTATAGACCCAAGGGACCTCATTTCTGATCCAGATGGTACACATGTGATGCATTAAAAGAGGACCTGGGGGGTCTCATGAAGTTTCCCAGACATTTTCCTGCTTTGACTATGCTTCTTGGTTTATCCTTGAAATTATTAGTAAAGTCTGATAGTAAGATTTCTGATTTGTGGAAATCTGATCCTTTTGTCAATGTGATTTTATTGTTTTTTTTTCATGCTGAGGATTGAACCCAGGGGCATTCTACCTCTGAACTATACCTCCAGCCCGATTTTAATTTTTATTTTGAAACAGGGTCTCACTAAGTTGCTGAGGCAGGCCTCAGACCTGCACTTCTCATGCTTCAGCCAACCAAATACTGGGATCACAGGCGTTTGCCGCTGTGCCTGGCTCAACAAGGTTTTATTTATTTATTTTTATTGACTCATAAATGTTTCTGGCCAAAACCAGAACCTTAACTTTTCTATAACATTTTGATTTTAAGGTCCCATTTTACCTGGTAGTAGCAGAGGTAGGAGGCTTGAAGGATGGTTAGGAAATATAAATGTGACAATTAAAGATTTATTATTCTCCTGATTTAAACTCTATGCATAGTAAATCTAAAACTGCTGCTAGCCTTTCCATTCAAAGTTCTAATTGCTTATTTTGAACTGTTCCTTTTTCCGCCTTTGTATTCTAGCATGCTTCTGGAGGAAGGTGGAAGTTTACTTGCCCACACTGGGGTGATTGGTGTTACCTCTTGCTAAGTCAACTCTGGGAGAAATAGGAAATCTGACATCCCACTGTTTTCTTTCCTCTTGGTGCCTCCTGCCCCTTGCAGTATGTTTCTGCCAATCTTCTTCCTTGCTCTGTTGAATAGAAACTTATTTATGATACAGACTTTTTCTTTTTTCTTTTATGACCTTGAGAACTCACCATCAGCTTCCTGGTGCTATAAACCTCAAGGTTAATACCTAAGGGCTGAGTGGTATACGAGGACATGATTTATGGGGTCATAAATATATTGGTTTAATACTTCCAAAAAGATTCTCCCCATAATGCAAATCAAAACAAATGGAGCCTACCAATTCAGCTTCTGCTGATAATACTTCCAGGGATATAGGAACTGGATGAAGTTGCAGGACTCAGTTACCAATAATCAAAAAGTTGCCTACAGAGGGCAGGTAGAGAATGACTTAAAGGAGAGAGTAATTAAAAGAAATATCAGGGTTCTATTTGACTCCCTCTGCACGTAACATACTTATTGATACCGAGTTTCTTACCCAGTTCTTGTCTTACTGAGTCAAAGAATGAAATCCACCAGGAAAGTAAAAGTAGGAATTTTATTTTAAAGGAGCAAGCAAGCAGAAAGGCAGATCACCCCTGGGGACCTTGGCAGACTTTAGAGTCCAGTGGGGCCTTCTGGCACTGCCTGATTGTAGCCCGGGCCACGCACTGTCAATTGCACACCGCCTTTCCCCCAAATCCACTCGTTCCACAGGGTTAAAGTTCCCACACAACTGATGGTGGGGGCGTCTTGAGAGGGTAGCCAATATTGAGCTCAGGGTTTTATATATGTTTGAAGCCCCTATGTGCAGACATTAACCAATGAAGAAAGCCCTCATTTTTCATCTTGTTTTTTTTTTTTATCTAGTTAATTGTCATCTATGGCCTTTAATTCCCCAAAGTCATGAAACTGTTCGTTCTGCATGTTTGTTGCCTGGTCTATATGTAGCAACACCCATGAGTCTAAGGTTGGTGTACATAGATCTTTGGTTCCTGACATCTAGGCTCCACTCCTCCACTCTTAATTGTTCATGTTCAGGTCCAGTGAACAACACAAAAACACCTTCCTTCTTGGAGGGGGGTCTAGATTCTATTTTTCTTAACCCTTACCTCCTAGGAGTCCTGTTTCCTCATTGCCATCTATTACCTAACTCCTCATTATCATAGCTTATTTCATATAATCCTTTCGTTAAGCATATAAGTCAGATATTTTTTTAAAGATCTGAGAAAAAAGTTACAGCTGACTTTACCAGAGACTGAATGTGGCCCACAAATGTTCATTTTTAATTTTTGCGGTACTGGGGATTGAGTCCAGGGGTATTCTACCTCCAAGGTACACCCCCAGTCCTATTCTTTATTCTTTATTTTGAAACGGGTCTCACTAAGTTGCAGAGGGCCTCACTAAATAGCTGAGACTGGCCGCGAAACCAGATCCTCCGGTCTCAGTCTCCCAAGTACTGGGATTACAAGCGTGCGCCAGCACACCCAGCTCAAATGTTCATTGTTTGAGTCCAAAATCTGTGTTTATTCTACCCAATCCTTTTACAAGTGCTAGAGAAGACCTGAAGCCCAGGCTCAGTCTACAAAGATGACAGGCAGTCCACAGTATACCCCACAAGCACCATGTATGAAGGAGTAGATAGGATGACATGCCCTTTGTGGATATTATCCCATTTAAATAATGCCTGTTCACACCATTTTTACGATTAAAATCTTGTTAATAGATGCATAGGAAGAGTGACTATTCTGTAGTGCTGCACATTTCTAGAAAAATAAACAAGCCTATGAGAGATAAAGTTTAGAATTCATAAAAGAGATATCTAAAATGTACATTGGTGTTTTGGGAAAAACAAAATGAAAACATTTTTTAGCAAAGGGCATCTCTAATGTTTGAAAACGTGGTACTACAAAAACTTAAATTTGGCTCAACAATTCTTGAGACTATGATCGAAATCAAAAGGCTTTTGGATAGCTTATGGATTTTTACTTCCCTGAACTGTGGGAAACCATAGTTTTGAAAGAAATTTCACACAGATATGATTATCAGAGCACTGATAAACTGTTATCTCTACAGAACAGCGGGTAGGCAAGTCAGTGTTTTGTGGGACCAAATTCTTCAGCCTGAGAGATATAAGAGGTTATTCTAAGAAAGCCAACCTTAAAATATGGTTGTTATAGGTGCTCATGAGAAAGTCTTACCAACAGAAACTTTAACCAAGTCACTTAAATGTAAATAAAATGGTTTTATATTGAATGGCTTAAAAAAGTTTTTTCCCTTTTTCTACTATTTTTAACTTAATAAGAAAATATAACCATGTAACTAAAATGCCAGCATCTGAAGCAATAGCCTCTATATTTTTCAAATTGAACCTTTTATCAGTAAAAAATTTAAAAGCACACATCTCCAAATTATTTTACTTTTGTTTATTCTAAAATTACATAGTGAATTTTTGTGTATTATAAAATACAAATAGAAGTTTAAAGCACAAATAAAAATGAAGTAAATATTTAAAAGTTAAAAATATTTAAGTATATAACAATCTTTTGTTTTCATTGAAAATACTATTATTATTATTAATAGAAATAGAATATATTTCATCCTTTTTGAAAAATTTGGTTTAACATATTGTGATCCAGTTTTTTGAAGGTCTGCTTTTATGTTGAGTTTATTTCAGTACTTGCTTTTAATAGGTTCATTGTTTATAAATATAACTCACAAAGATAACATTGAAATTCAGATGTATTATTGACTATGTTTATTAATGTTTATGAAAAATTCAACTGTCAATTTTGCAAGTTTTTAAATTAAAAGTACTAAATTCACACATTTCTTGATATCAACACTTTTTGGCATACTGGTTAAAATATCATTCTATATTAAAACAGAATAGTATGGAATCTTTTCAGCTTTCTTATTTGCAAAATTTCAAAACACATTAAAATTTTTTTCTAAATGTTTGAAGTGTGATGATGTTTTACATGACATATACATATATCATTTTTAGCAAGAAAATAATGTAAGAATGCAAACATTATCAAGCATTTATCCTTAAAATATTTAATTTTTTAAAAAATAAGTTGGTCTCTCATATCTGAAGACACAAGACTTATCATGAAGGGACTTATTAAATACATATACTTTGTCAGAAATATTTGCTACATATAGATTTCTTTATCCAACAAAGATGAGCAATTTTTAGAACTCTTTTTCTTTTTGTTTTTGTAAAAGAACAATGCTTCATTCATATATAAGTTGATAAATTTTAGGTGCTCAGCTTGAGCTAACCAGTGAACCTATTGTGGTAGAAAATAATTTTCTGGTTACTTCTGATATAATTCCAGAATATTATAAACACTGTACTATTTAATAATCTTATTTTTATACACATAATAGCATGATGACATTCAAAGGAAATAGCTATACTTGATCACAAAACCTGCCAGTGGAGGAATATGGGAGTGTGAGATCATAAAAACACTCCGATGTAGAATTTATTCCTTCAAGCCATTTTGCAGCAAGTGCCTGGGCCAATCCATTTATTAATATGAGTAAAGCTATTATTTTTATCTTTGGTTTTAGATAAAATTACATAGTTAGGAAGTTCAAATCCTAGTGAATTGTTTTTATTTTATTAGATAATATATATATATTTATACTTTTATTGGTGCATTATAGTCTAACATCATAATGTGGTTGGTTCACAGTGATAGTGATATTATTATAAGCACCTGGATGTACCCATTATATTGGAGATCATAGAGCTAAAGTGGTGGTTCTCAAACTTTAGTAGATGCAAGAATCATTTTTTTTTCTTTTGTGGTACTGGGGATTGAACCCAGGGGTTTTCTACCTTTGAGGTACACCCTCAGCACTATTTTATTTTTTATTTTGAAACACAATCTTGCTAAGTTGCTGAGGGTCTCACTAAGTTGCTTGAAATTACTACAGGAGAATAAAAGACCCAGAATAGCCAAAGTAATTCTGAGCAATAAGAACCATGCTGGAGGTGAAATGGGTGTCCCCTTTTATAGGGTTCTTGTCCAGTAGATTTCAACTAATGAAGTCCAAGGACTAGTGAATGGTATAGAAATATGAAAGTTTATTTTAAGTCAGAGAAAGAAGACAAAAACAGCTCCCTGAATGGGGGGAGGGGTCTCTGAAAGAAAGTAACGACCAAAACTCTTGGGAGGTGGGCTTTTAAACCTTACTGAGTTTCCTTATCTTCTCTTTTATAATTGGTCAGAATTGTGTTTTGGGGAACCAATGTCTTTTGCCCAACTTCAATTCTTAATTTTAATTGTTATCTTGTGAGCTCATGGGCCCATCAGTCTATCCTCACTTCCCCCCATTTCACAGAAGGTGATACAGATAGCTCTTTTAAATCCCTCCTGTTCCCAGGTCCTCTGCCATGCCTCATGTCCCCCCTCTGATACAGTGACCCTAACTTCTGTTAGGAAAATGGGGTGACAACTGCTCTAACTGCTTTGAGCTAGTAGGGGTTGCTGTTGTTGGAGTACTGCAGTTACAGTCTCAGGGGGTGGAAGATTTAGAGGACTGTGGAAGCAGGAATCCTTTATAAGAGGTTTGGTTCTCATCTGTAGCTAGAGGACTGAAGGAACCTGTTTTTCTTGGCTCAAAGTCATTCATGGTTGTTCAGTGGGCATCTACATAAAAAACTGATATGTTAGTATATTATACAATAATCCAGCTATCTTGCCATAATATTTTTTCCCATAATTATTTACCTTGGGCCTGTTAGCATTTTAAATTGGAGGCCAGGTAGCCAACTCATTTATAATAGACTATGAGTCATTATATATAACTTTGTGAAAATTCCTTGTGGCACAAAGCCTAAAAAAAAAAAACAAGCATGCTCTTTTTAACTTACCTTAAACAGTTTATTTTTTTTTTTGGTCTGTAGTATTTTTAACAGGAGTCAGATCCTCCAGGAATTTACAGAAATAGGAATTTCTAGTTTTTATAGTGTCTGATGGTCCTGGACTTGTAAAACTTCAAGAACGACAGGTTAAGATTTACAGCATCTTATAAGGACTTAACTGGAGGTGGTTTTGGGCATTGGTATCATATCTTATTTTTCTGTGAGTTTAAAGGTAGAAGTATTATATAAATGGCTTTGGTATAACTCCTTTTTTGTTACCCCTGAAATAGCACATTTGTATCTGGTTATACTGTTCTGCTGGGTGTTCAAGACCAAGCAGGTAGCCCTATGTTGAGCAGCAAGTTTTTAAAACATGTTTTTTTTTTTGCTGTTAAGCTCAGTCAAGGCACTTCAGGGTGAGGCTTTATCTCTACCACCTGTACCGTCTGCCAGGATGGGTCATGGTCTTGCTTCCCTCAAAGAATAGGGGGCATTTCCCTCTTTGATGACTCTCATTTTTGCAGAGTATGTGCTGGTGGTTCCCAGTCTCTGGGGCCCTCATTATCTCCTTGTTTCAAGAGGTCAAATGACTCACTGGAGTTGCAGGGGTCTTAGTGAGGCCTTTCCATGGATCATATTTGACCTTGGAGGGATAAGGCCAAATATTGGCTGTTTTCTTCTTAGCACTTTTATTTCCTGATTGTTTTCTAAATCTCAGTTATTGAACACCCAGAAGGTCAGTTTCAGCAGTCCTTTTAAGCTGTGTTGCAGGTGATGGCTATTATCTCAAAACACTGTTTGGGTGTTGTACTTCTATTAAATGTTAGCAAACAACAGTTACATAGTTTTATGAGAAAAACACAAAACAGAATTATCAGGAACAACCAAATCTCATTTGGAATTGCAATTAGGAACATATAAATATAAACCTAGAAAGGCTTTTACTATTCCCACTTTTTATTAGATGCCATTAGCTCAGTTAAGTGTTTTCTTAAGTTTTATATTTAGAAGCCCTGTACATTTTGGGAATACAAATACCTAAAACATTATTGTCAATAGTCAGCAGGAAACACAGGAAATTATCTTAGTAAAATGTAAAATTTTTGCTCTTTAGGCTTGTTTTTGTAAAATTTTACCCAAAGCAGATCAATACCTTAAGAAAACCAAATTGTTTCAAACAAAATCAATGCATTTAATGTGACTTTTGGAAAACCTTCTTAACAATTCCTTTTAATTCTAACCAGCTTCATCACATACAAAATTTCTTTCATAAGTTTTATCCTTTACAAATTATTTGTAACTTCCTTTGTGACTTGCTTAACATTCTGAATTTTGTTTATTTATTTCTTTTCCCCTATAGGATAACTCAGTTATTTTGAGCAAAGAGCTTGCCATACGAAATCCTTTTCCACTTAAAGCATTTTCCCCCTACTTTCTTTTTTAACTTTTTTCATTATAATATCCCCTCATGCCTATAAATATCTCCTTTTATTTATTGAGTTTCCTTTTGTCTTTTTGGGCTCTGATGGTATGGCAAATACTCATCTTTCAGTGTGGCCAGTAGGACCACATCTAATTTGCCTTGTTGGCATAGCTTTGGGTTTTTTCTTTTTCTTTTTTTTTTTTTTTTTGTGGTACCGGGGATTGAACGCAGTGGCATTCTACTTCCGCGCTACGCCCCCGGCCCTATTTTTTATACTTTTTTATTTTGAAACCGGGTCTCACGAAGTTGCAGAGGGCTTAAGGAGAGAGAGAGAGAGAGAGAGAGAGAGCTGAGGCTGGCCGCGAACCCGGATCCTCTGGTCTCCGCCTCCCAAAGTACTGGGATTACAAGCGTGCGCCACCACGCCCGGCTGGGTTTTTTCTTAACACAAACTTTAGACCCTTTACTTTCTTCCTGCAAAACAGATCCAGCTGCAAGATAGTGTTATTGTTTACATTTTTCTCTGGTGGCCATTCTCTTTATCTTTTAATCTATACTACCAAACTCAGGCACAGAAAAAGACTAGGCATTTTTCTTAATGTCTGGGGATAAATGGGTCCCCAGTTCTGTAAGATACAATCTAAGAGGGTGCTAGTGGCCTTGGCAGATGGGGAGTTTCCCATATGAAAGATAGGGGAGAAAAAGAGTATCCTTTTAGTTCTCTCACTGTGCGATTGGGCCAAAGCACATTGTTCCAGTTTTGAACCAGGACACTTCTACTGGATTTATCCATGTTTACCAGGAAGACGTAGAGCTGGCACCTATTTATGACCATCAGATGCCTGTGCATGACTCCGTGTTGGTTGCCAGAGAGACTTGGAGCTAGCACCTATTTAGGACCACTGGACACCTGCGTATGCAAGATGTGGAGCCAGCACCCATTTCAAACCACCAGTCATGTATGTACTAGTGGTAGCTGCAGCATGTATTGTTCCCTGCCTGTGACTTCCCTTTTTTTTGCCAAAGGGAAGTGTCCTTAGTCTCTCTGTGTTAAGTTTTTTCAGGATGATGGCCAGTAAGGGAATCAAACCAGGGAGGTACAGCCCAGTTCTTGGCATCATTATATTTCCAACATCTGGACCAATAAAATTTGTCCACTTTTTCTCGACGGTTTGAAAATCTTTATGCAGCCCTATCAGTTAAAGATTGTTAAGGAGTGTTTTATTGGTCTGATCATTGTCTCCAAATCTTTAGAGTGATCAGGTAAAAGAATGGTTAGTTGTTCCCATCAAAGCAATGTATACAAAATTATACTTCGACCTGAACCCTGATTTCCAGCAACATTTTTTGTCTTTTAGTAAAGACCCAAAACCAAAGCCATTACACAATATTGTTTTCCTATGTACCAGCAATTTAAAAGCCCATTTAATAGACCCAAATGTTATTGTAGATCCTAAGAAGCCAAAAGCATTTTAAAGCATTAATTACATTTTGTTTTTACCCAATTTAGTTTAATAATTAAATTATAGATTGCCCCTGAAAATCAAGACATTAGATAAACATCATTAGTGTCTGAAAACATTTTTTACTGCCAGAGGAAAAACTTTATGTATTTTTTTTTTTTTGCGGTACCGGGGATTGAACCCAGGGGCGTTCTACCTCCGCGCTATACCCCCGGCCCTATTTTTTATACTTTATTTTGAAACCGGGTCTCACGAAGTTGCGGAGGGCCTCACTAAGTAGAGAGAGAGAGAGAGAGAGAGAGAGCAAGCTGAGCTGAGGCTGGCCGCGAACCCGGATCCTCCGGTCTCCGCCTCCCAAAGTACTGGGATTACAAGCGTGCGCCACCACGCCCGGCCCAGAGGAAAAACTTTAAAAGCAATGAACATTGTATTTGAAAACATCCTAAACAGGTAAACATAATCTTGATTGACTATTTACCTAGGAATAAAAGGCATGTGTTAATAATTTTAAGGACATTTTTACTTTAATCTCATCAACAAATCTTAAATTTACTCAGTTATTAGATTTATTTAAGTCATATGAACTAAGGGACACTTGATTTTGTTTTTAAAAAATTTTTTATGAGTGCTCATTTATTAATATGCCAATTTTTGGTACCATGTAGACAATATACACACATAGTGCAACAAAGAACATCAACAGGTAGGGGGCAAGAGAGTTAAAGCTCTCTATTGCCCAGAGTGAAGCCAGATCTACAGTTTCCAGAAACCAAAATATATCCTGTCATGGATTTTATTGTATGACACAGACATGGGGAAAATCCGTACAGTTGGCCTGCTTGGGATATCTGCCAGACATGGGTGTCACTGAATCAAATTTATTCAGGTGGCCAATTAATCCCCCAGTGCAGGAAAACACACCAATCACCACCACTGTTCATCCCCTTTCCTAGGATACCAAACAGAGAATTAACCCTTGAACAGCTACCGAGTAAAGACAGAAGGAGAGAAAAAAACCAAAAAGATCAAGACCCAGAAACCCTCTAGTTAGACAAAACAAAAATAAATCAGAACAGAAAATATATGTGTGCAAAGCCAGGTGAATTTATAAAAATCCATGAACTCAAAACCTGAAACGACCATAGTTACTGTAGTAAAAAGCTATATTCTGCTGTAAATTTGTATAGATGCTTGCTTAAGAAGACTTTTTTCTTTTTCCAGAGAGGGTTTAGAATGCAGAACTCTAGAATCCTAGAATTGGCCTTCAGAGTGTAAGAGAACAAACCACATTAAAAAAATAGAATTATCTTACAGGCCTTTACAGGAAACATTTAAACATAATTTATCTACCCAGAAGTTTTTTGTGAGTTTGACCAGCAGCATCAGAGGCCTAGGTGTGAGATGTTATCAGTCACATCATGGAAGGGATAGTTCACCACTCCCAGAGTCAGCATGTAGGTGGGTCCGGAGGGGTGGCTTTAAAGCAGACACCTCCATTCTCATGCACATTAAGTTTAATGTGCCATGGCCAGAAACTGGTCAATGGTAACTATCCCAATTTTTTAGAGAGTCCAGGTGAACCAAGCAGCTGTTCTTTTTCCCATTTCTAACTTCCTCTCTAAGCAAGGTAGTAATGAATAATGTTGAGCTTAGAAAACATGCTGCTGCAGCCATCCATTCATATGCAAGTTAGCTAAGTTAGAAATGGCTTTCTGGTTGCTGCAGGAACCAGAGCTGGAGTTCCACCCAGGGATTGATAGTGACCCACACACGATCTGACCCCCTCCTGCGGCTGCATCTGAACACCGGCTATGGAGAAAACCCCTTGTTTTTCTGTGGGACTGAGGAATGCCCAAATTCCTGAGTGGTGTGCATGCCTTAGCTCTCAGTGCTGCACACAAGGAATTAGAGTGGGTCGTGACCTTTATGACAACTGTTCCCCTCTCTGCTGTGACATTGGTGCCACAGCTGGGGAGGGGATAGCTTAGTCCCCCATTTCTGTTTTTTTTGTGCCCCCAGTGCCATGGAGTCATGTAATCCTAGTGCTACCCACGTGCTTTTATCCAGACTGAATCTCAATGCCAGCAGTTTCTGCTGTGTGGTGGTGGCAGCTTCCTCCTCTGTCCACTTGCTGTTTCTCCTCCTACACATGTGGGTACCCCCACTGCAGTGCCTTGCTGGCTCTTATTTTAAGAGGCACAGCACAGACTAAGTCTAACTTTAAGCTACATGGGATCAAACTGCCTGATCTGAACCTGTAAGAACACATGGCAGAAGCCCTAGAAGAAAAAGTTTTTTTTTTTCTCACTTACCCTTCCATCTTTCCCAACCAATTCACCATGACTGAAACAGGGGTGTTTCCTCTTACAGGGTTCTTGTCCAGTGGATATTGATGGTTGAGGTTCAAGGACTAGCAAAGGGTATAGAAATAAGAAAATTTATTTTAAGCCAGGGAAATATAGAAAACAAAAACGGCTCCCCCTCTACATGGGGAGGAGAGGTCCCTAAAAGAAAGTAACCACCAAAACTTCTGGAGGTTGGGCTTTTAAACCTTACTGAGGTTTCCCATCTGCTCTTTTATTGGTCAGAATTGGGATTTGGGGAATCAATGTCTTTTGCCCAATTTCAATCCTCAATTTGAACTGTTATCTTGTGGACTGGTGGGCCCTGATCTCCTGGTGCCCATGTCCACTGGTGTCTCGCTTTCATGCTCACCTCCTCCCACCTCACAGAAGGTGATAGAGATGACCTTTTTAAATTCCTACTGTTCCCAGGTCCTCTGACCTGCCTCAGATGCATCGACATTCCTGACTTCAAATAATACTACAGAGCTATAATAACAAAAATTGCATGGTACTGGCATAAAAACAGACACACAGACGAATGGAATAGAATAGAAGATATAGAAACAAACCCCCACACATGCAGTCATCTGATTCTTGACAAAGGTACCAAAAACATACATTGGATAAAATGGATAAAAGACAGCCTTTTCAACAAACGGTGCTGGGAAAACTGGATATCCTTATGGAAAAGAACAAAAGTAGATCCACATCTTTAACCCTGTACAAAATTCAACCCAGGGTGGTGAAAGACCTAGGAATTAGATCAGAAACTTTACAATTACTGGCACAAAACACAGGCTCAACTCTCCAACATGTAAGTGCAGGTATTTTCTTCTTCAGCTTCCTCAATAACTTCTATAACTTCCTCAATAAGACTCCTACAGCTCAGAAAGTAAAACCAAGTTTAATAAATGGGATGACACCAAATTAAAAGCTTCTTCACATCAAAGGAAACAACTAAGAGTGTAGGGAGAGAGCCACTAGAATGGGAAAAAATGTTTGCCAGCTACTCTTCTGACAGAGGATTACTATCTAGAATACATACACAAAGAACTTCAAAAACTTGACACCAAAACAACAAATAACCCCAGTCAAAAAATGGACAATTGAACTAAATAGACATTTCTTAGAAGAAGAAACACAAGTGGCCAACAAATAAAACAATGTGCAACATCTTTAGCAATTAGGGAAATGCAAATCAAAACTACACTGAAATTTCATCTCACTTCAGTTAGAATGGTAAACATCAATGATACAAACAACAATAAATGCTGGTGAGGATGCTGGGAAAAAGGAACTCTTATGACTATGGAGATCAGTATGGAGATTTCTCCAAAGACGAGGAATGGAACCACCAAATGACCCAGCTATAACACTCCTCAGTATTTTGTGAAAAATTAAAGTCAGAATACTACAGTGATACTTGCATAACCACACTTATAGAAGCACAATTCACAGTAACAAGGTTATGGAACTAACATAGGTGTTAGTCAACAGATGAATGGATAAAGAAAATGCGGCATAGACACACAATGGTTTCAACTTCAGCTTTAGCTTCTGGTGGTGTTTTCGTGGAATGGAGACTGGCTGTGGCCACTGATTTGGGTCCTGGACCAGTTCACACATCACTGTGGAGCAAATGTTGGGCTGCCATTCAGAGATATTCAGTGTGAAGTGAGTGACAAAAGTGGCATTTTAAAGAAAGTGCCAAGAAATATTTGGTCTTGATAGTTGAAGAAGAAAAAAGGGTTATTAAATTAGAACCAGGTTCTGGGATTCAATGGACATGATTTAAGAGAGAGACACATTTCTGCCACATTCCTATGTTCTTTTTTTTTTTTTTTTGCGGTACCGGGGATTGAACCCAGGGGCGTTCTACCTCCGTGCTACGCCCCCGGCCCTATTTTTTTATACTTTATTTTGAAACCGGGTCTCACGAAGTTGCGGAGGGCCTCACTAAGGAGGGAGAGAGAGAGAGAGAGAGGG
>PVJS01015010.1:0-39502 GCA_004027185.1 Glis glis | reverse complement strand
AAAAAAAAAAAAAAAAGAAGCAGAGTTAAGAAAATCAAAGTCTGATCATAACACATCAACAGTTTAAATTACCAAATTAGCTAGTTAAGAACACAAACTTCCATATCTCATTCCAAAAAATGCTGACTCACTTGATCTGCGTTGGGACCAAAGAATTGACATTTTTAACAAAGCAGCAAATGATCAGTACTTGTGATCCATGACATACCATTTAGGAAAACACTAAACCAGAATCTGTAGTTCTTGAAGGGATTTTTTTTTTCTTATATTAGAACTGTGAGGCTAGGTTGGGTTTTATTTTTGAAGATTTCTTGCAGCTTTAACTGAAAGCTAATATTTGGGTAATTAACATTAAAAAAGACAGCGAAGTGATAAATAGGAGTGAAAAATATTGAAAGCATTGTTCACACTCTACTAGAATGTAAAATTAAATGAAAAAAAATCACAGCGAATCAGGGCTAACACCTTTTCTTCGCACCATCAGCATTACTCATAATGATAATGGTAATATTCCTCTGAGACAGACAATGATGCTGCTTTTTGTGTTTGTTATTTTGTTTTTGTTTTTTTTTTTTTGCAGGAAGCTGTTCTGTGTCTTGGAACCACACATGTCATGTGGCAGTTGCTACAGTAACTAGTTTAAGAAATATCATCTATAATGCACCAATAAATGAATATATTTAAAAATTAAAAAAGAAATGTCATCAAGTTACCCAGTAAATAGTTGTGCAAGGCAGATATTATAGCTGACATGTAAATTAAGGCTGCCCTGTGTCTGTCAGTTTTTCTATTCTGAATTCCCTTGCTTTCCATATTTAAGAGAAAGCTCCTTTCCCTTGCAGAAATCTCCCCCTTTATGCCTAGCAGAACATCATTTGAATTCACAGTTGATATCCCCCTGTTTCTTATTTTAGTATTCCACACTGGGACATTCATTCCTCTATATTCCTGTGAGCTGACAATAGTAGATAATCAAATAAGCCAAATAAAATTATTTTGGGTGGTCAAGGTGAGCAAATGATATCTCCCACTCTCAAAAATCATCCAGGCCAAAGTCATTTTCTTGGTGCTTTATTGTACTGATCTCTAGGACTTCTACTTAAGTGTTTATTGAAATGTGTGAATAAATACCAAACTGCTGGTTAAAAAAAGTCTTCATTCTACATCTACCAACAATACAGGCTACCTTGGGGTGTACTTTGGTTGCCCTCTTGCTGATCAAACACTTATATTTTTGTAATTGAACATCCACAGTTGCTATATCATCCCTATCATCCTCCAAATAAAAAGCACATGGGTTGCCTTTTATTTACCAAAATTATGACTATATTTCAGGCATTTTACAATGTTAATTTCAAATTTGTTGATATTTAGCTTCAGTGTGCAGCTAAACTGCTAGATTCACTTTGGGAAAATTCAAGATTCATGAAAACATTTTTTTCTGTATTCTTTAATTTTTACTTCTAAATTCAGTCACCCATTTAGAAGATAATGTGTGTTTGCCTTTTCCATTGAAGTGTTTTCACATTAGCACTAGCAAATGTAATGATGTTCTTTTTGCAAAAGTCACTATCAGAAATAATCACATGAAGATCAATTTTATATCTTCAAAAATTATCTGATATACCAATTAAGATTTTGTGTGTGTGTGTGTGTGTGTGTGTGTGTGTGTGTGTGGTACTGGGGATTGAACCCAGGGGTGGGTTTTCTACCTCTGAGCTATACTCCCAGCCCTATTTTTTATTTTTATTTTAAAAAAGTCTCTCACTAGGTTGATGAGAGTCTCACTACATAGCTGAGGCTGTCCTTGGACCTGCGATCCTCCTGTCTCAGCCTCCCAAGTACTGGGATTACAAGTGTGCGCCACCACGCCTGGTTTACCAATTAAGATTTTACATGTTCTTCCTACATAAAAGCTTATGACACAGCTCTTGACTGTAACAACTGGAATACATAGTGTTATATATAGATTTGGACTTTTCTTATTAAGTCATAAGAGCTTTATGAACTCTCACAGAGACTTTTCACATGGCTGTTGGAAAATTTAACAGCTTAGTGGCATGCAAGTACAAAAGATTGTTGATTGTTTAGATCTCTTTTTTCATTATTTTGATAAAATTATTGTGTGCCTACCAGTTAAAATTCTGTTTGTAAGAAATAGAGACACAAGAAGTGATTAAACAAAAAGTGGCCAAACCTCTCTTAAAGAGGAATCAGCAGCTGGTAGTTGAGGTGGATCTGATAGAGACCCAGGGACTTTGTATCCTTCTCCCTCACACTCTTAGTTCAGGGTTCCCATGTTCACTGGATGGATGGTGGAACTGTAATTGGCCTGTCTAGTTTCCAGGAAAAGATGGCTGAAGGGTGAGAGGTCAAAGTCACCTACAAGCTGAGCAAGTCCCTATTTAAAAAAAAAAGTGCTTTCCCAGACATTTCACTGAGAAAATTCCATTTTATTTCATTGGCAGGAACTTAAATCCATGGCCACTTCTACCTTTAAGGGATGTCAGGAGATGTCGCTAAGCATGTTGCCATGCCAACTCTAGATTCTACCTGGAAGGGACAAAGGGGAATGGCTACAGGATAGGCAGCTTAGCTACCTCATCACCCTTGATTCCTGGACTCCTACTTTTCATTCTGATTTTACCAGCTTTGAATTTATCCTTTTTTTGTTGTTGCTGTTGTTTTCCTCAAATCTGTTTTTGAAGGGAGAGATATTTAACAATAATAATAATAACAAATAAATAATAGCACTAATAGCTCACCTGTGCTTAAGAACTGTGCTAATTACATTACTTGAATATTCTAATTTTGCCATTTCAGAAGCATAACGAGGTGAGTTCTATCTTCCTCTTCATTTTACTCATGCATATATTGGTATATAAGAGAGTTTACATACCTTGCTGAGGTCACAGCTAATACATGGGAAATATAGGTTTCCAGCTCCTATTTCTTTAACTAACAGGTAGTTTTCAGAAAAAAAATTATGTTATAAAGCATAAAATATAGTGATTGTTTTCGTAGTTGTTAAAAGTATAGATACCCAGATACATACATATATATAACTTATCAAATCAAATTCTATGCCCTGGAGCTAAAAATGATATGATTAAATCATCACTGTATTCATTAATTAATTCATTCACTCATCACTCAATACATACATATTGAACATCTATTATGTAGCATGGACTATCCTAAGAGCTAAGATTCATAGTATTTAAAGTCAGGAAGGTCCCTGTCTCCACAGAGCATAAATTTAGGGAAAGAACTTATCACAAATACAGAAATAGATATTGTCACACATCCGTTTTCTACTAAAAGATAGCAAAGTAAGTGAACACAGATTGATGAGAATGCCTTTTTAAAAACAATGGAGCCAGAATATTTTTCCTAAAAAAATGACCTTTGGACAAAGACTTGAATAAATGCAAGCTATGTGTTCAGCAGGGGAACACTGTTCATGCAGGGAGAACAGCAATTACATAGTTCTCAGAGCAGAGGCATGTTAGGCACAGTGTGCGCTTGGAAAGGCTACCGTTCAACTAGTCAACATACATATTGCATGTGCACACATATACATAACTATAACTGCCTAGATAGATAGATATTTAATCAAAAGCCTCTGGGGAAACATTTCTGGGAATGTGTAATTCATGGAAAGAAAATGCATTTCTATAATATGCTGTGATAGTTTTAATTTCAGATCATTCCGAGGTAATAAAGGTTTGCTTTTCTTGGTGTCTTTTATTACGTTTTATTATTTCTGTTACCAACTTTCTCTACACATGCATTTTTAAGCATATATTAAATACCTCTGTCTTCCAGGTGTTGGCTATTTATACTTGCTCATTTCTATTTTTAAGTAGTACCTAAGGGGTCAGGGATTTAGTTTAGTGGCAGAGCGCTTTCCTGGCACAAGTTCGATCCTCAACTCTGGGAAAAAAAAAGTCTATGAATAAATAAATAAATGAATAGTACCTAAACCTGCATTCAACTCTTAAGGAAGTTGAACTGAAGAAGTAAAAGATGCTGTCTGAACATTTAAGGCACTGCACGGGGAGGCAGAATTGTGTACATATAACTACCATATAAAACCAAGTTAGGTGAATGATTCACTTAAAGATCACAGCAGTATAAATTCTAGTGATATGTAAGTTCTCCTAGAAAAAAGAAGGATTTAAGCTTCTGTGTGTATTTGATCTACTTTCCTACTATTTTTTCAATGTTTGTCATAATTTTCCTGACATATTGATTGTTGCATAGATGTGTGTTTTTTAAAATTATTTTATGGGTGCCTTGTAATTATATGTCATAGTGAGATTCAATGTGCTAAAATCATACACACACACAGCTCTTTGTCCATTTCCCTCCACATTCCATCCTGCTCCTCCCTCCCAACATGAGTTAGTGAGATTGGCAATAAGATCTTCTCATATTGCCATAGTATTATTTGAACTGTTCTGTCCTTCAGTCTTTCCTTTACCCTCCCTAACCCTCACCCCTAGGACTGCCTTCAACTACCCTCTCTCTCTCTCTCTCTCTCTCTCTCTCTCTTTCTCTCTGCATTTTTAAAGTCTCTTAGGTGTTCTATCTTCTCTCTAGCTTCCACAAATGAGAGAAAACAAACAACCCTATACTTTCTGAGACTCACTGAACTCATTTAGCATAATATTCATTAGTTCCATCCATTTTCCTGCAAATGACAGAATTTTGTTCTTCTTTATGGCTGAGTAAAATTCCATTGTGTGTATACCCCCATTATCTTTATCTGATTGGATGCTTTATCACAAGAAAATGTTAAGGGGTGAGGAGAGATCCACTATGACAATTGCAATGTGGTAAATTTTAAATTTGTGATTTCTTAATTTTGCTTGTTTCTTAAGTCATCAGGTACCATGATTTATATCACTGTGTCCAATGAAGTTAGAAACAAAACAAAGAACACTACCTCATCCAGGTGAACTGGGTTATGTTAGAAATGACCTGAATAAAATATAGATCAAAATAACTATGCAAATGGAAATCACCAAAACAAGTAAGTGAACAAAGAGAGTAGATCAATTTTAGAATTAAGCTAATGGGATTTCTACTTGATGCACTTTTTAGTTTATTCTGCATTATCCCTATCTCTATAATTCGGTTTTGCCATTTTTATGCATGTGCAAATTTATATCCATTTTATGGGCTTTTAAATGGAATTAACCTACCCTCCCTACTTACTGCCTTGGGGATAATAAAAAAAATGAGCAGTGGGTACTCCAAAGCTGTTCCTAGACATTTTCTTGTAGCCCTCTCACCTTTTTATTCCTATTCCTGGAGAGCCCTTTCATTTTATTATTTTTTATTTTTATTTCCTTTTTGGGGACTGAAGGATGAACCCAGAGACATTCTACCTCTAAGCTACACCCCAGCCCTATTTTATTTTTCTTTGTATTTGAAACAGGGTCTCACTAAGTTGCTGAGGGTGTTACTAAATTACGGAGACTGGCTTCAACTCTGCGATCCTCCTGTCTCAGCCTTCCAAGTACCTGGATTACAGGCATGTGCCACAATCCCTGACTGAGCTTTTCCATTTTATATCTTCTTTGATCCTGATCCTTTGCTTATTTATGGCATCATATTCCTCCTGAAAAATCTTCAAGATCTCCAGGGTTGGGCCCTTTATAATCCTATGAGTTTTGTACAGAAGTTGCCACACCATCGTGATGAAAACCATAGCTCTGGTATTAGATGGCTGGCGTTAAAAGCCTGCCTTCACCAGTTACAAGTTGTGTAACCTTGGGAAAATTAATCTCTTCTTAGAACATTGGTTTTTCTCCTTTAGAAAACGCAACTACTCATAGTCTCTTCCTTGCAGAGTTGGGGGAATAATTATCAGTTCATGTCATAGACGTGAGCTTTCTCTGCAAAGCCAATAGAGCAAAACACTCCATCCAATTGATTTATGACCCTAACATCTAATCTTTTATGTCGTCTCACCTTTCAACGTGACATGAGACTCGGGCAATGGTACACAAATCATTCGTGGATATTCATGTTTAAACTACTTTTCTTTCTATATTTCACTCAAATCCATTTTACTATTCTATCTAGGGGGAAGTTCTTGATATTGGTGAAAGGATTCATGATTCCAATTAGATAGGAATCGGTTCAAGAGTATAACATGCTAATATAGTTAGTACAATGTATTGCATTCTTGAAAACCCCTAAGTTATTTTTTCTCATGACAAAAATTACATGCAAGATAATGTATGTTTTAATAATTAGCTCATTTTAGGCATTTCAAAATATATTCAGATTTTGAAAGAACATGTGGTACATGATAAATATATACAATTATTATTTAATTAAAAATAAACCTTTTTTGGTACTGAGGATTGAACCCAAGAGTATTCTACCCCCTAGCTGTACCACCAGTTCTTTTTATTTTTTATTTTGAAACAGAGTCTCACAAAGTTGCTGAAGGTCTCACTAAATTGCTGAGGTTGGCCTTGAACGTGCAATCCTCCTGTCTCAGCCTCCCAAGTACTGGGATTACAGATGTGCACTGCCATGCCTGGCTTTAAACAAATTTTTAAAAAGTGTGTAAAAGCAAGAAAAGAAAGTTCTTTAGCACTGGACGGGCTTAGGAATGGATTTGGTATGGGTTAGATATGAGGCAGCAGGCTTTAGTATATCATGTGTGAGACAAGTCAATCTGATCCTTGGGATAGATTAGTGGCCTGATGTGCTCAGTCATCTGAGGACCTTGTAAGGCTCTCTCTGTGCTTTTGTTGAGCCTGTATTTCTGGATTTCCTACTCTTCACTGTCTTCCTGAAAAGAGGCTTCCAGAGAAGGCTGTGGTCCTACCAAATGGTACAGAACTGTGGTTTCTTTTTATTTGTTTGTTTGTTTTAATTTGTAGTGATTTCCCCCCTTAATCTAAGACTAAGGATCAATCAATCATGAACTTTCCTCTTGTGATGTCCGGATTATACAAATATGTGATGAATAAAGAATAACTTTTATGTATTCTCAAATCTGAGTACAAAGAATAAAACCTGTGTGTGGCTTATCATGTTTGCATATATAACATAATATACAGCTACTGAAGATAAATGCATAATGCTGAGATATCTAAAGAAAAAGTCATGTTGCCCATGTTAGACCTGCAGTCCAGAAACAACTATTAATTTCTTCTACATGTTGATTTTTACATAATGCATTTTGAAGAGGAGTCGGTGCAAACTCAAGCTGAATGCAAAACTCTGTTTCCAAATGTTAATTTAATGTATTTAAGGAAAAGTATCATTTTTATATTATTATGGGATTTTTAGAACAAACATTTTCAAGTGAAGGTAACTGTTCAGTTCATATTCAATGTTAAGACTTTCTCTTTTTTTTAAATATTGTAAATAATGCAGATATTAACAACCTTTTCCCCACCTGAGGCTGAAAATCCTCCCATGCTCTTTTTTATGTTTCCTTCCTTTATCAAAAGGATGCCTATTTCACTTGAAAATCCTTAACTTTTTGATGCCACTTCTTTTGTTCATTTACACATATGAATTATCTCTACTGGTAGGAGTAAAAAGATCTTTGTTATATCATTATATTTCCTTTAAGTATTATTTAGTACTTTCTATATGTTCTCTAAACATTGGTTAAATGAAGGTCTAAAGGAAGAGCAGTTAAGAAATATAATGATTTTCCTTTTATTTAGCAATTATTTCCAAGACTTGCTGTCAACATAATTACTTGTTTTGACAATTGCCCAGGAGATTATATTTCCATGAGGTTAAATGCAGAGTTGCTGAAATTCAAACATAGGCTCATTCAATGAAGGCTATTACCATCGGCCCAAGTATTGACTTAACTAAGCATTAGCCTTGGCAAAATAAATTTGAACAGGCAGCCAGTTCACAAAATTGCTAATTGTCTTCTTTGACTATGTATCTTACTTTGCATTTGGTCTTTCTCTATGTAACACATCTATATCATCAATCTAGTATCCTTCTAGTGTTATTTGAACTTTACCTCCCTGAATTACTCAAAAGTATAATTCATAAGTCAAATATTTTGTCTTGTAGATATTTAAAATAAGATAAAGTAACATGTCAAAGAAGGCTGATATATGCATACACACAATACTGCCTGTTGATAGCTAAAATATTGTTCATTATGCAGTTGCTCAGTCAACTAATATTTGGTGAGTGCAGGTTATGGTCTTGAACACAGGACTTTGGAGGCTCCTAATAATGTAGCAGTGGTTAATTGAACAAGACTTGATATTTAGATACAAAGTACAAGTAAAATAAAATAAAAGGCTATATAAAAATAAAAGAGAAATTCTAGAAAAGGAGGGTAGAGAGAAATGGAAAATTAAATGGTTCACAATTTGCCTGGACTGAAATAATAATATTAATCTTCAGAATGACTGAGTATACCACATCCTTGACTGGATGATTGAAAGCAAATATTCATTTAGTTATATTGCAGTGAAACTTCAGAACTCTCACAGACAGAAAACAAAGATGAAATATTTTAACAATCAAAGAATGGAAATTAGCATTACAGAAAATGTCTCGTAGTCATGATTGAGCCAGAAGTCTAATATAATAACTTTAAAAGGTCGATAAAAGTAATTGTCAACCCTGAATTTTATAAATAGCCAGAATTTAATTCAGGGTCCAATGTAAATAGGAAAGAAAGTCCACAAAAAGACTGAGAATTAACAATTTATCAACTCTTCCTGGAAGATGACAGAGGGTAAAAATATTAGAAAATAAAAATCAGTAAGAGGAAATTGAATACTCCCCACCCCCCAAAAAAGAGGGTAGATGGTGAAAAACGTAAGTAAATTTAAATAAGTTTGGTCTGTAAAAAGCAAGATAGATAGATAACTAGATGATAGATGATAGATAGCATATGCTATTAATTTGTTGGTATTTTAAGATAAGGTATTTCACAAGGTCAAAGCAAGACACATTGATGGGCAGAGAGGGATAGAGGAAGAAGATTAGTGTGGATATACCCTAAAGACCTATTTGGTTTGAGAGGAGATTAGACATATTGATTATCTGTAAACTTGTAAGTATGTATGTTAAAAATTTATAAGTAAACACCAGAAGAAAAGAAAATTAATATATAATAACCACTCTAAGAAAAGGAAAAAGAGAAATACAGAAGACTGTATCAGTTCAATAGTTAATAAAAATCATGTAAAGGATATAGACCAACTAGAGGATGATATCTCGCTCTGAGAAAGAAGGCAGTAAAGTGGGGAAGAAGTACAAAGTGTACATCAACTCTTTCTAATGTAATATGTCAGTTCTCAAAAAAAGAAAAACTGAGGTCAAGAGAACAGCATGTAAACATTTGTTAAATCTTTGGGTGAGTTTCATTGTTTATAACTCTTTTGTATACTTCTGTAGGTTTGGAAAATATATTTATGGTATTAACAAGTTTAAAAATGTATATTAGCATCAGACCAAAGCTGAGTTCTTACGTCTTTTGCTTACAATGTAATTTAGGAAGTTATTTGATTTCTGTTGGTTCCACCTGCTTAATTCTTAAATGGGTAGAATATAACAATATTCCCTACCTTTCAGGGTTATGTTAACAAGGTACAATATAGTATTTGGAGCAAATAAGTGTCAATATCTGGAATCTGGGAGAAATAAAGAAATAGCAAGGTGAAACGAGGAGAGGAGAGGGTTTTTGTTTATCTGTTTTGTTGCAAGGGAAATAAGTTATTTGTTTCACATGCTGGTAAAATATTTAAATGATGGATGCTGGCCACTGGATTTCAGTGTTAGAATTGAATTCAATGATTAATTTTACTAGAGCATTCTGGGTAGAGAGGTAGGAGCAGAGGGCATGGGTTGAAGACGGGAAGGACAGATTTAAAATAAATGCTTACAGTACAATGACTGAAACAAGGAAGGAGGCAAATCATGTATGTATTTATAGAAGCAAAAGGAAAAATAGAAGTTAAAAAATGGAAGACTTCAAATGTGAACTATTTTAAGTAGTTTGGTTGTGGCAGAAAATAGGTCAGTGACTACAGGTAGACAGAAGGTCATGTGTGTGTGCGTCTATTTGCAATTGTAAAGATTTTAGCATGCATGTCAGGCGGAAAGGACAGGTTTGTATCAAGGAGAAGGGTAAGGATACAAGATTAAAGATAGAACACTGATAGATCAAGGTCCCAGAAAGGACAGGAGAGGTTAAAATCAAAACCCAGATGGAAGTGTTGGTCTTAAGCAAGAGAAAATCACTTGCTCTGAGATTAGAAGAAGGAAATTGGATTCTGAGTGTTGACAGTGAAAAGTGTCTATGTGTGAGGATAGGACATTGAAGGAGTTTATGTCTCTTGGCTTCAAATTTGTCTGTGAAAGATCTGAGGCAAAGTCCTCTACTGAGAAAGAATGTGTAATGTTTGTTATCCTGGTTGTCATTCTATGTCTGCTTCTTCCCTTTCTAGAGTGAGGACTCAGGCAATGGAATGTCCCATCTGGGGCATTTTTTTCTGATGGGAACCTTAGATTTGGTATCATCTCTCCTTTTCTAAAAAAAGAATAATTCTATGTTGTCAGTCATTTTGAGGGGGGGGGCTTCAACTTATTTCAGAACGTCATGGAACGTTCACAGAGGAGAATGATATGGGAGAGTTATAGGGGATGGCTTTGGGGAAATAAACAGCTATCAAGACTCCACATTTCCATGTCCTTTACAAAATCAGCTTTCCAAAAATAGACTCATACAAGCTATAGTCACCATTGAATGTCATGTTTCTATTACTGCGATGACATAAAATCATTACGCCACTGCTAGTAGTAAAAGCAGTCGTGTTTGGTAATAGAGCTGCTCTGTGCCCATTCAAAGGGAATTGCATTTTTAAATGACACATGGAGAGCCATGTCCTCCTGAGGTGAGCGGCATGGACTGAGGTGTGACTTCCACCGCAACTTATTAAATGTCCTTCGGTGATATTTTTTGGTAGTACTCAGGCTCTTGTTCTGAATAGTGTTGTCAAACTGGCCAGTGTGTCATGAGCATAGGTCATCAGAAAGCTTCTAAGTCTATGAAGGTCATTCCTTGAATTTTATTATATTTTCTATATTTACAGTAACTGAAATACAGATTAAATGTTCTTAGTATACTTGATCTCTCTCCCTTATTCTCCCAAGATTTTTTTTTGTCTAGACTATGCATCACATACACCACATACACAGTTTTTTTAAAGAATTTTATTGGTGCAATATAATTGTGCCTCATAGTGGGATTTAAAGTGGTATATTCATATATGCATACATAGGTGTTTCCCTCCACATCCACCTGTCTACACCACTACATTTTCTGTCTACATGCTGCAGAGATTGGTAGTGAAGTCTTCATACATGAATATAGCATTATTTGTATGTTTCTTACCTCAATCCCCCTTTTCCTCCTTTCTTTCTCCCTCCCCATCCCTTTTCATGATTCTGATCTCTCTCCTCATTTCCATGATGCCCCTTTTCTTTTCTATTCTCTAGCACATAAAGTTCTGATTGGCTTCTTTGTGTCCAACATATCATCTTAGTTAATCCTCACAGAATCCAATGAGATTCATATTATGGCCTTGGAAAAATTAGTACACTGACATTTCTAGGATGAAAATAATCTTCCCCCAGTCAATCAGATGGGAACTTAAATCTGAATTAAGCTTTTGGGGCATCAGGAAAATATTGAATCAAATGACTCTTCCAAGTTTTAGACCTAGTAAAGAATGGGTAAGAACATTTTCTTTAAGCATTCAAATATCGATACATTACCAGTAAAACTGTCTTGATAAACACACTGTGTGCATCAGGACAAAACATGTTATATTTTACATTAAGCATCACCCTAAAACTAGCCCCTTGGATGAGAATTATAGTTACAGAGTTAATAAACTGCATGGAGAAAGGAAGCTTGCCTCTCACCTTCCAAGAGTGAATAACTAGTACAGGTGTATTAGGACTACAAAATGGCCACTCCTGATCTGTGGGCAGGGAAATGGCAAAGGGTGCAGGGATTGATTTCTATCTAATACTTCCAAGAGAGCTGGAGGTTTATCTCTAAATGTGGCACATGCTTTTTCCATAGGAGGTGACACTTCCAATCTTATTAGTTTAATCCATTGAAGTGTGTTATGTCCTCTTCCATAAGTCTGAGCTAAGTCCCTTGGTCAAGCCAGGACAGAATATCAGACAACTCACACTCTAGGACAGATGAAAAGGCATTGTATTGGAAGAATTTGCTGTGATAGGCATGTGATAAGTATATAGTATAAGTTTTTTTTTTCTTTTGTTTACTGGTGCACTGTAATCATACGTCATAATGAAGTTCAGAGTGATGGAGACATGCATGCACCTAGTACTTGGTGAGCTTCCCCCTGCTTCCACCCTGCACCCTTCCCTTCCCCATACGCAAAATTGAGGTTGACATTGATAATTTTGTATATGTACATCCTGTTGATTGAAGTGTTTCCATCATCAGATCTCTCTCCCCCACCCATCTCCCTCCATTAGACCCCCTCCATCACTCCACTAGGGTTTCTCCTCCTTTGTTTGGAGTCCCTTTTGTAATACAGGTTCCTCTGTACTTTGAGGTAGTACACAGAGATGCAGCTTTGCAAGCACTGGACTTCAGGAGACTCTTAGAAACAAAGAAAGCAACAGCTCTTTCATAGGATTAAGACCTGGAATCTGTCAACTATATATATATGACATCATCTTGGCTCCAAATCCTCTTCTATCTACTGGACATCCACAGTTGCAAAAACACAAGTGCTTTCTATGGGAGAGTCAGTGGGCTCATGTAAGCCTTAGAGTTCTAGTTCTCTGATGTGCATGTAAATGACTTAACCCAATACCTCAGTTTTGCCAGAAATGACTGCTATAAGAATTTTGCTGTAACTACTTTCCATGAAATCTGCAAGTGGCTAGCTCCTTCTCTGTGAGACCAGCGTGTAGGGAATAAGTTTTGGGCAAGCTAATTCTTCTCAATGTTGCACCAATTCGTCTAATCCTACTATGGTGGGATAAGAAGTGTTTTGCACAGTGTATTGCAAAGTGTAACTGTTGATTAGAGGAAAACTGCATGAATGGAGGAATGAATGAACCAATAAACATGCTGTAAAGAAAAGTGAAGTCACTAAAGCTATTTTTTCCTCATACCATCCAACTGTTTTGTTTTTCTCCTTTTCAAGAAGGTGCAGATACCTAGGTACTAATTAGGAGAATGCTCCTCAGTAGAAGCCTTACTCTTTTCTATATAATAACTCTCTTTTCTCTGATCTGAAACTCAGACTCATTCAGACATCAAATAAACCTCACCACATCAGCAATGGGGTTACAGCCTTTAGAATAATAGTTCTCTCTCTTAGTGAAGACCCTCATGTTTTTCTTTCGTTCCATTTGAACACTCATAAGATCTCCCTTAGATGTACTAAAAAATCCCCTGGAATTGAATCTGAATTGTTATAATAGCACTTTCGAATGATCACTATGTGTGGATGCTATGATAAACACTTGACATGGATTATCTCATTTAATCCTCACAGAAACCAAATGAAGTGTTTACTGTCATCATTATCTCTGTTTGATGAAGAGGATACTGAGGCTCACAGAGAATTAATAACTTGTTCAAGATCATCTCATGTTGAGTAATCAAGAGTGAATGCCCTGAAGGCTCATAAAATAGCCAGGACCTATGTTTTTTTGTTTTTGTTTTTTATGTGGTACTGGGGATTGAACCCAGGGGCATTCTACCTCCGAGCTACACCCCCAGCCCTATTTTTTTATTCTTTATTTTGAAACAGGGTCTCACTAAGTTGAAGAAGGCCTCACTAAGTAACTGAGGCTGGCCTCGAACCCGGATCCTCCGGTCTCAGCCTCCCAAGTACTGGGATTACAAGTGTGCATCACCATGCCCGACTCTTGTTTTGTTTTTGAGGGGAAAACATACAGAAACAGAAGTAGCAGGCTAGCAGGTCCCTCAATGCCAATTGCACAAAGAACTGGAGACCCAAACATCAGACTGAGAGGGGCCCACTATTGAGTTTATAAAATGCCTGGGGAGAGAAGTGAGAAGCGCTGATCTCCAGAGATGGTTCAGAGCAGAGATCAAACTTTGTGGTTACATTTCTGTGATGTAGGAGAATGGTGGCTTACAGTCTTGACCTTCAACCTTAGTATCCATATATAGCCCATCCCTTGGTGTGATTAGAGCCCAGAGCCCATGTCTTGCATTTCAGTAGTTTGATATCAGAGATTCTTGTTCTTCAGCCTTTTTTCTATCTCATTGTCATTCTATCAGGACACCTGGCTTAAGCTCTCAGTTGGAACAAGTTTTCATATCTTCTGAGTTTTCATTTTCAGATGATTCTGCTGTTTGGGGCAGGGGAAGTGGCAACTGTCTCTCTGAAAGGCCAGCCTGCCAGGTGTCCATCTCAAGAGAATAACCTTTGCTGTAGCCTAGCAATTAAGTGGTGGGAGTTTTATTCAACTACTGCAGTTTGATGCCAGATTCCTCGGTCATAAACAATCTGATACAAACCTGGTATTAAATGAACATTCAAATGTGAATTACAAGCAGCATCCTAGTCTACAGTATATGCTTTTCCTGTTGTATGTTTTCATCTCATTCTCCTAGTTGAATATTTGAAATACTTATATACCCTTCACTTAATTCTCCTTGTAGCTCGACATTCTGGTATTCTGTGTTCCATTAGAATATGAAATTTAATTGGGTTGTGAGCCATCTAAAGAAGATATGATGTTGCCCATGAGACTGATAGGCTTATTCACGTGAATGTGGGTTTGAGAGGAGGGAAGTTCAGGTCTAGTGTGCCCTGGAAGAAACAGGTTGAAATTCAGGGTTTGTGACTTCTGTTCTGTTTATCAGTATCTTTAGGAAAATTTAACAAGAACAAATTATGTTAAGAACTTGTTTCTGTGCCAGTTGGCTTACATGGATATAGGATTTTTTGTTGCCTTGAAATGTGTTTGCATATATTCCAGATATAATTTTATTCTTTCCAATATTTCTGTTGCAATTGATAAATGTATAAACCTTATAAATACAAAATGTCTCGAGCCAATAGAAATCACCAGTAATCTACCAGTGAGAAAATCATTACCACCAAATAGAAAACCACAGATTCAGAGATGTGATTGTTTTTTTTTATTTCTTTATATTCCAAGGGTGTATTCACTGACTAGAATAATTAGTTGTTCAGTGAATGGTGTTTGAATGGTAAAGTACTGAATGGCTCTATTGCTATAAAAATTAATTGTTAAATTATTTGACTATTTTGTGATATCAAGATATTTAGTATGTTTATTTTGATCTTAGTTTGTTTGCTTATTTGGATCTTAGTTTTGTTTACTTATTTTGATCTTAGTTTTGTTTAATTATTAGGTAGATATAATGAGAAAAGTGTTCTTTTCTGTTTTACTTCATCAGAATCATATTGTTCTTAATGGAAATGAATGGTATTTCCAAAATCAAATCCTTAAATGTTGTGGTTAGCCAGGTGTGGTGGTGCACACCTATAATCTCAGTACTTAAGAGGCTGAGACAGGAGGATCACAGGTTCAAAGCCAGACTTAGTGGTTTATTTATTTTTTTCAGACTTAGTGGGTTAGCAAGATCCTTAGCAACTTACAGAGACCCTGTTTCAATAATAATAATAATAATAATAATAGTAATAATAAAATAGGGCTGGGGCATGGCTTGGAGTTAGAATACCCCTGGGTTCAATCCACAGTAACACACACACACACACACACACACACACACACACACTCACACACACACACACACACACACACACAAATACACAAGTTGCAAGTTGCAATTATTCTTACTCATGGGTGTGGAGAAGTACTTCTTGTGTATGGGTGTGTGCATGGAAGAAAGGAATAATCATTTGAAAACACTCTTTTTTAAGAAAGCGTCCACTGTCTTGAATGTATGCCCCCTCAAATAAAACGGAGACAAAGAGAATGTTGCCCAGGAAAGGATTAGAGAAATCTATATTCCCATAGCTCCCCCTTGGAGGAAGCTATTTTACGTTGTTTAAAAACATGAGCACTTACTAGTCATATGTGCTTGAAAACATTAACCTTCTTGTGCTTTGTTTTGGTGTGTTTGTGTGTGTGTGTGTGTGTGTGTGTGTGTGTGTGTGTGTATGTGTGTGTGTGTGTGTGTATGTGTGTGTGTTGCTGGGGATTTTACCCAGGGACATTCTATCTCCTAGCTATACCCCCAGCCCCCATTTTTTAAATTTGGAAACAGGATCTCCATAAGTTGTTGAGTGCCTCACTAAGTCACTGAGACTGGATTCAAACATGTGATCCTCCTCTCTTAGCCTCCCAAGTACTAGGATTACAGGCATGCACCACCACGCCTGGCTTGTTTTACTCTTTAACAGAGAAAGAATAGTGATAGAACTGACTTCATAATTTTTTTTTGTTGATATCAGTGAGTTTGTACATGTGAAGAATGCAGAACAGTACCTGGCACAAAGTATGCACTCAATGGGCATTATTATTGCCCTTATTTCTACCTTCTAATACATGAATCATCTCCTTAGTCAGGTGATTTATGCAAGTCAGTAATGGCATAAACCTTTATTTGGGCTTCAATATTCAATGATCCTAAAGAGAGTCTTTAACACTCTAATTAAAGTCTAGGTTAAATCAAGCAAACATACACATTTAGGGCCTCTATGATGCCTTTTCTTCTTTCAACTGGGTTTTCTTGGACCCCTCCAATACTCCTTGATATGTCCTCAAGTTCTGAGAATATCCTGGCTTCTTCTGTAGTGTTTTAGAAATCAGGACTAGCCTGTGCCTGGCATGGGCAGTGAAGAAGGGAACATTCTTCAGTTACACCTGTGAAACCTCAACTGGCCCAGTCTCCACATGCACGCCCAACTCAGTAGGTCATAGGGAGCAGAATTAGGTAAGCACCTGGTGTTTTCCCCATCAGAATTTTGAATGTGATGTTGCATGCTGAGGGTCAAACCACAAAGTGTGACATTTCTGCTGGGGCAAAAAGTGCCATGAAATTCCTTCAGGCCATGGATAAAGTAGCAGCTCTAAAAACAGCTCTACCTTGGCTGGATTTCAAGAAGGTGTGAGGATTTTTTGAGTATGACTTGAAGGCATTCTTCTGATTTTGGTTTCTGTAAATTTGCTCCAAGGTTTTCCCTTCTCCTGGCTCTTTTCCAGTTGACATTCTTCCCAATGACCCACTCTCTGGCTTTCTTAAGCTAACGCAAAAATACTGATGCCAAGGGTGAAAAGGATCTTCCTCCCCTCTGTACTGGGAGCAGCAGCTCTCCTTTCTCATTCTCAGAGAGATTTTTGTAATCTTGCTGGAAGTACTTTATTTGTACTGTAAAACATTACAGGGAGGAATAATGAACAAATCTCCTCATTAACTACATCTTAATGGACTTCAATAAAAACTTAGCTCACCTCAGTCTCAAAATGGAAACAAAAACATTTTTTACTTAATAAATGAAATAAGCTTTTGAAAGTTGATTTTTTAATAATTTTATTGGTATAATTATATACTATAGTGAGATCCAAAGTGCTACATTTCATATATGTACACAACATCTCCTGGTATGGTTCCCCCCTAACCCCATACATGCTAGTGGGTTGTTAGTGATACCTTCATATATGGACATAATACCATTTGGTCATTTCCTTCCTCCAGCCTCTTTTTTCCCCTTCCCTCCACTCTCCCCCAATCCCCTTTCACTATTCTACTGGTTTCACTCCTTATTATCATGAAGTTCCCTTTCTTTTCCCTTTTTTGAGAATATGAGAGAAAACATAGGAAGCTTACCTTTCTGAGATTGGCTTATTTCACTTAGAATGTTATTCTCTAATTTCATCCATTTTCCTGCGAGTGACATAGGTTTGTTCTCCTTTATGACTAAGTAAACTCCATTGTGTGTATATGGCAGAACGCTTATACCCTCTTGACGGAATTGCAAATTAGTACAACCACTTTGGAAATCAGTATGGTTGTTCCTTAAAAGACTGGGAATGGAACCACCATATGCCCCAGATATACCACTCCTCGGTATCTTTCCAAAAGAATTACATTTAGAATACTATAGTGCTATATGCATACCCATGTTTATAGCAGCACAATTCACAATAGCTAAATTATAGAACCCACCTAGATGTCCATCAACAGATAAGTGGATAAGATGGATTTGGGTCCATATAATATGGTGAAAACAACATAGAATCTGTCATTGAAGTTTAAAATATTGAGACCCAGTGAGTTTTTTCTTGAGTAAAAAGCTACAAGACTCTGTCCTTATAAGAGAAGCAAACATAAAATTAAAGTCTACAAATGTTTTGTTGATAATTATAGAGATAGATGTATGAAGTCCATTCATGTATTCTATGGGAATGAATGAATTTCACATAGAATCCTGTGTATTGGCTCAGGTCATTGTCAGATCCCTGCATCACAAGACCACGCTGCAGTGAGGGTGTTATGCTGGTGCTGAAACCATAATGCTCTCTTGTCTTCAGTGCAGGAAGACAGAGTCGAAGGAGGCTAGAATGCTGGAATTTACCCCCTCTCTGTGAGTAAGCATGAGAGGATTTTCCCTAGTAAGCCATAGAAATCTTACCCTTTTCTATGTCATTCTTAAATAAAACAGACTGAACACACTGCTAAAGAATTGTTCGATTGTTTATCCATTTATTTCACCTAATGTTTATTTAATACCTTTTATTAGCCAGGCATGGTGGAACACGCCTGTAATCCCAATACTTGGGAGGCGGAGATAGGAGAATTACAGGTTCATAGTCAGCCTCAGAAACTTAGTAAGGCCTTCCCCAACTTAATAGGACCCTATTTAAAAATAAAAAGTAAAATATGGCTGAGAGTGTAGCTCACAGGTAGAACACCCTTGAGTTCAATATTCAGTACCAAAAAAACTCTCCTATTAACTTTGTGTTAGATATGGGTGGGGTAATAAAGGTGGCTGACGTTTATTTTCTGATCTTGAGGAAGTTATAGCCTATAAGGGGAAGTCAGATACTCAAATAACCAAGTATAATAATATATTTAAATCCAGTGGATCATAGGGGACAGTAGGACTAATTTTACTTGGAATGAGTTACAGCATGAGGACATGTGTAACCAAAGAAGTAAGGTTTAAGCCAGGTGTGGTGGCACACGCTTGTAATCCCAGTACTTGGGAGTCTAAGACAGGAGGATCTCAGGTTCAAGGACAACTTCAGCAAGTAGTGAGACTCTCATCAAACTAGCAGGACCCTGTTTTGAAAATAAAAATAAAATAGGGCTGGGGGTGTAGCTCAGAGGTAGAATGCCCCTGAGTTTAATCCCCAGGACCAAAAGAAAAAGAAGGAATGTTTTACTGAACTTCGCAGGTTAAGTAGAATTCACCAGGAAGATTATATGCTGTAATGTTGTTTCCCCAATAATAATTGTCTACCATGATATTTCTAAAGGTGTCAAACCATTTCTCCCTATAGGTATAACACAATTAATTTAATCAAGCTCTTATTTTTGGTCACTAGGCTGGTTCCAGTTTTCGGCAACTAAAATCAACATTGATATAAAAATTCTTATAGCTAAATCATAGAACATGTCCTTGATTCTATTCTTAGAATACAGTTCAAGATGTAAAATTACTGGTTCAAAGGACCATCACACTTTTAAAGCTTAAGTACATTTTCTCAAGCTAACATTATTAGTACAGCTCTAAGATTAGACAAACTTGATTTCAAAATATAAACACTTCTTTTGTTGTTGTTTGACATTGGGCAAGTTGCCTGATCTTCTTTACTCTTAGATTATTCCTTTACAATGTATGAAGATAATAATACTTACCTTAAAGTGCTAATTTAAAAATTATAATGAGATTAATAAATACTACTGAATCTTCCTTGTATTTCTTACAATAGATACCAGACAACTGAGTGTTCTAAATATTTTAAGTTAGTGTCAGTAATTAATTTCTAATGGAAAACATGTACTGCATAAAGAACTGTGTGATTGTGTTACATTCCATTCATCATGTGGCCTAAATTTCAAAAAGCCTAACTCACTCTTTATGTAAATAATATTTAAATTGTTCAACCGTATTCAGAATTTTTAAAATACTTTTATTGGTGTATTGTAGTCTCACATCATAATGTAGTTCATAGTGATAGTGACATACATGCACACAGCACTTCGTGAGCTTTTTTCCAGATCCTTCCCCACTCCTTCCCTTCCCCATACATGATATCGAGATTGTCATTGGTATTCTCACATATGTATATAATGTCACCGGAAATGATTCTTTCATTAATTCTCCCTTTTACCCCCCTACCTTCCCCTAGACCACCTCCCTCGCTTCACAGAAATTCTGCCTGAAAAAATATAAATATTTCAGTACTGGGCAAAAAGAGAGAGAAACATGGAGGCAAATTCTTTTTCTGCCACTTAATACCCATGCCAGTCTCTCAGAGTCTTGGTCAGATTTGCAAAAAGAGAATAAGGTTATATATTCTTTCTGCTTTAAAGAACCAGATGCATAATACAAATTAAAAAGGTACATAGATAGATAGATCTCTAGATTGCTATTCTGATATAAACCTTTTATTCGTGTTGTTTTTTATAATCCAGTGTGAATCTTTTTATTGTTGAGAAGGAAGAGATGATGTGCAAAATGTACTCTCCCTTCATACTTGTCAATGGACTTTGTTTTCCATATTATATTGATGTGTGGCATTGACTCGAAGGATTTGAATTTATTTTTGAACTCCTGTCAGCACGCCATAATTAACATTGCCCAGAAGAGAAATGCTATTTTGCCTCCTGCATCATCAACACCACTGTCAGCAAATACGGAAGGCATCGTCTTTGCCATTATTGCTGCTAATGTACGAAGCAGAAAAGAACAGCTGGATTTTCACACACTGGGCTGCTAGAAGTACTGGCATTTAGTAAAATCTGTTTTCAGCTTCTACCTACATCTTTTTGCTTTAAGAATGTATTTAAAGAGAAAAATATCATTTTTATCCCAAAGTCCATTTTTAAATTCTCAATTTAGGAGGGAGATTTACTGATCTCAAAGTTGTTTATCTCAATGTCTTTTTACCTCCTTAACATAAAATGCAAAGTTAATGTTGCTTGCTAGTGGTTATTTCACTTACCTACTTTCACTACTCTATTTTCTCTGTGTCCTGTAGTCCCTATAATGTTTCAAATCTCTCTCTTTTCTACAATTTTCCTTAAATTTATAATGGCAATGGGTAAATTAATCTTTTCTAAAATGAAAAGTTGCAAGGGCTAAATCTTGCTGCAATAAAAGGGCAATGCTATAGCTCAGACATTTGCTCTTTAAGAAGGCAAAAAATCTGTAGCCTTCATAGTTATAGTGTGCAAAATTTAGGTAGTCTAAGGTGATTTTGTTAAATAAGATTTTTTGTTTTGTTTTTAGTTTTTAATTGCATACCTGGTGGGACTGTAAAATGGCACAGCCACTTTGGAAAGAAGTTTGGCAGCTACTCAAAATGATAAACATAGAATTACCATATGATCCAGAAATTCTACTCCTAGGTGTATGCTCCCAAAGTTGAAGGCATGGATCCACAGAAAAAGCCTATATAGGAATGTTAATAGCAGCATTATTCATGATAGTCCCAAAGCGAAAACAACTCAAATGTCTGTCAACTGGCGATTGGATAAACAAAATGTAGTATATCTATATAATTGAAAATTAAAAAGGAATGAAGCCTACCACATATATAGATTATAAAATCCTTTTGCTCAAGTAAGAAAACTAGGCACAAAAGGCCACATATTATATGGTTCCATTTATATGAAGTGTCAAAAATAGGAAAGTCCACAACAGAAAAAGAGTAGTGGTTTCCAGGGGTTGGGGCAATGAAATTTAAGGGAAGATTGCCAGTAAGTATGGGATTTATTTTTGAAGTGGTGAATTGTTCTAAAATTTGTTATTAGTGATGGTTAAACAAATAAATGAAGATATTAAGAAGCACTGAACTGCACATTTTAAAAGGGTAACGTTCTTAGTATGTGAATTATAAATTTCCTAAACAAATAAATATAAATATATTTCATATATAAATAAATAATAGAAAATGGGAGCAGAGTAAAGAGGGAAATTATGATTAAACAATTTATCATTATAAGTCTTTCATCATAAACATCATTGATAAAGATTTCTATGTTTAATGATTACAGAGTATCTTTTAACTAAGGAAATCATTGTTTATTTTCAGGCATAGGTGGTCACTGACTATTCACTATTATTAGATTTATTTTTCATTTTTTGTTAAGAAATAGGCAGGGCATTTGCTCTCGTTGACACGTGTCTGGTTAGTCTTCTAGGACCTGGAAGTGCACTGTGGAGTTGACTTGCAACTGGTAGCCCAGTAACCCTAGACATGTCACCTGGGTCACTGCTGTTGTTGTAACTCATTGTAGGGCTAGACCACCGGCAGAAATAAAGATGCCCTTCATGTGATCGTCATCTGGATGAAAGTGTGGATGCACATTGTTTTTTCTCATTTAAAATGGAGTTCAAGATTTCACCTAGCTAAATGTGGCAAGTAGGTTATTTAGAGCCGTGTACACCACACATTCTGACAGCTAAGGATGGAGTACATAGGAAAACAAGTTAGTCTAAAAGCTTCATGTGTCTTTTTACTAATGGAAGATTTAGTACATTTAAGCATATTATAATGAGATCAAATCAAATTTATGGCAGAATGAACACAGGAGAATAAGAAATGGAGGTCAAAATGTGCTTTCAGAGTCTTATACTGCACCAGTTTGATCTTTGGGGAAGGGACTTAATACAAGTTGATGTGTGATTGTTCCAGTTTTAAAAGAATGTAATTCAGTCCATGTCTGGTTTCATTAAGGCTGTTTGGATGGCACTCAAGTAATTCAAAGAGAAGAGAGATGTGAAGGGTGCTGAGTGTGTGCCTGGAAGTGCATATTTGTCCTTTACATTATTGTCAGAACATGCATGGATCTATTAACTCCCTAACATGCAACGTCTGTTATGATTTAATCTTGTATAACGTTGAGAGCTAGTAACTTTGCTACTCAAATAAGTAATGGTAATGTGAGCACTGAACTTGTGTTTGTTTGAGACACATCCACTATGTGGAGGAGGAGGTTCAAGGAGTAGACATAGACATAGAGTTATATGACCTGCTGGTTAGTGATAGACGCTCAAACTAAATTAAAATGAATGTGTTAATACTTTCTCTGTCAGTTCCCATTGCATCAGCCTCACAGCTATTTATAAAAAGGAGATATTTGTATGAGAAAAGGTCCCACATGGGAATTAATGCCCATCTCTCTGCATAATTTTGCATAAAAACAAACATTATTGTAGGACTTCATATGTTACCAAATCATTTCATAAAACAATTACCCATACATCCTAATAATCCTATTATGAACATTTGTGTAATGTAATTTATAATATATGGAAACTGAAATTCAGATTTTAGCTTGATTTCAGTAACCAAAGTGTAGAAACAGAATTGGGAATGGAAATAAGAAAATCAAATAACATTTGTAAACTCCATTTTCTAGCACTATTCCAGAAATGTCTAGAACATTAGCACCTTTAGTCCTGCAGACATAATAGGAAGTAGACTTTACTATGCACAGAAACGAAACTAAAGGCCACAGGCCATAAGTCTAGTCCTTTGGAAAGATTTTGACTTCAGTGCAACCAATTTTTAAAGACTATTTTTATTTGAGGCCAGATTCTCTAAACACAATCAGGATACTGGGAAATAATTCAGCTTTGCCTTTTGTTATGGAGAGGGTATCACCACTGTCTTGCAGGCCTTGATCAATTTCTTAACACAGTTTTCATCCTCACATCTCATTTTACCCTCATGTGTTGTCACATAGGTTGCAGCCCACTGGGAAATCCCAAGATCAAAAGGAATATTGAGTTGAAAAAACATTGCAGAAAGAGATACCATGCCTTTCTTGAATTTTCATTATTATTTCTGGTACCTGGACCAGTTACAATTTCTCTCATCCCTCAGTTTTACCCTACACAGACACACACCTTGGTCACACCTCAAATCAAACAAATTAAATGAACAAATCTCATAATAACTGGAAAGATTTTTTGTACTCCATAGCATCCATTATGGGATGATAGAGAGGGAAGATTACAATTCAGTCTTACCTTTCAATGTGGTAATTCATAAGGATTTTATAAATCTCATTATTAGAATATTATCCCCAGTGTTTTCTAAATAGAGCTCCTTCCTGTCCTTTCACATCTACCAATCAGAAACTTAAGTGTGAGGCTCATTTTGCCCCCATGGTCTTTCATGTTCTTTCCTTTCCATCTTGGCTATATTCTTATGCAGGCTTTCCGAAAGGAAATCAACAATACCTCCTGCATCTGTAGCCCTTCTATTCACATTCAGGGACTAGAAATCTTTACCAGCCCACAATTATCACTGTGACCTGAGCTAGAGAGAGAGAGAGAGAGAAAGAGAGAGAAAGAGAGAGAAAGATGCTAATGTCTGTTCCTCTTATGACAGTACCACCCCATGGGATTAACAACCCACATTTATACCTCTTTTGACCTTCATTACTTGCTTTTAAGCCCTACGTCCAAGTACAGTTACATCGGGGTTTAAGCGTTCAATGTATTAATTTGGAGAGGACACAGTGTAGTCCACAATATACCACTCTCTGACATCCCCAAAATTCATGTGCCTTGTGCATGCAAAATACATTCACCCCACCCCAACAGCTTCAAAATCTTAACACATTCAAGAATCGACTCCAAGGTCAAAGTCTCAACTAAATCAGGCATGGACAATCTGATGCATACTGAGACAGAACTCTCCAGCTGTGAACCTATGAAACCAAACACCCTTTGCACTTCCCAAATGCAGTGCTTGGATTGACACAATTCAAGCATTCGGATTCCAAAAGAGTGAAATCAGATGGGAAAACAGGCAACAATTCCTAAGCAAGTCCAAACTCTAGTCAGGCAAGTCTCATTGGATATTAAGGTTTGTAAATAGCCCTCTTTGGCTGGTTGCTGTGCCCTCTGGGCCCACTGGGGTGGCAACACTGTCCCACACCCTCTACCTACCATCCAGTTCCAAAGCCATATTTTTAGTTATTTTTTATAGCCACATCCCACTTTGTAGCATTGGAATCTTAGTATACTTAGTATCTTAGTATTCTTAGGCTGCCAAGAAAAAATACTACAGACTGGGTAGGTTAAACAGAAATGTGTTTTCTTATATCTCTGAAGGCTGAAAGTACAAGATAAGGTAGCAGCAGGATTGGTCTCAGATGAAGCCTCTTCTCTTGGCTTTTAGTGGTCTGCTTCCTTGCTGTGTTCATATATATGAACACACACACCCACACCCCACCATATATATATATATGAATACATATATATTCCCTCTGTAGAAAAACGGGGGGGGGAGAGATGATGATAGATGATAGATAGATAGATAGATAGATGTATTTCTGGTGTCTCTTCCTCTTCTTATCAACATCTGTCCTTGGAATTAGAGCCCTACTCTTTTGACCTCATTTAATGTTAGTTCCCTTTTTAAAGGCTTCCCATTTCCAAATATTGTCACATTAGTGGTTAGAGCTGCAATACAGAAATTTGTAGGGGGTGCTCCATTCAGTCCATACCAGGTGACATTATGTCCATTGGTTCAGAGCAGTTGTTTTCCTTCACCTGGATCTTTATAATCACCAGGTGGATAGGAAGGGAAGGACAGAAGGATCTTAAAAAAGACTGATGCCAAGGCTATTTGCTGGAACAATTAAATTGGAATCTTGCAGGCTAGGACAGGGTATCCAGAATTTTAAAAATCTCCCCATGTGATTATAAATTATCATCTAGGATTGAAAACCACAAACTTAAGTTCTTTAGAACCTATTGGTACAATCTTAATGCACAGAATGCTATAAATCCTTTTGGAGAGAAGGAATACAGAATTGGTATAGTCAGGACTATATAATATATCTTATGCTTTATTTTTTCTATATACTATAACATATAATAGAAAACAATATTATATTATCAATCATCATGTATATTTCGAATGTAGTAATAAGGTCATAGCAAAAGCACTAAAATCAGACAGATAGACAGCTATTCTGATTACATTACCTTAATTTTCCTAAATGAGTATGGAGGACAGTAATGGTGTTCTCCTTTGTTATAAGGAGTGAGGCTATATCTGTAAAGCCCCAAATAGTCCATCAGGATTAGCTAAGATAATAGTTAAAGAAATAGGAATAGCAGTAGTAATAGTTAAAGAAATCAAATGAAAAAAAAAAACACTAAGTTGTTTATTTCCATTTATCTTCTCTCTGATACACTAAAGTACTCAAACTTTGGAGCAAGGGATTTAAAATCGTGTCCTCGAAAAGCCTAAATTAGCTAAATTTTACATATCAAATTGGTGGAGCCCAGAGCAAGCCAAGGGCATGTGGAAATAGCAGAGTGATTCTAAAGCAAGTGATTAAGGTCACAGTGGATGCGTGGGCAAGAGAGACACTAGATGCAGGAGGAAGGGCTGAGCAAAGTTGCTGCCATTCAAGGTAATTCTTGAAGATGCTCCTAGGGCTTTTTTTTTTTAGGTCACTCTTGTTCTGTTCTAATAGTCGACATTTTGTGATTGATTTTAAGACTCCACAAACCCAACTTGTTGAAATTTTTCAGAAGATCTCCAACAAACGTGTTTTGGGATGCACTGCCTGCAAGAAACTGCTTTTTCTGTAACACCAAGCCGTTCAGTTTGGCATTTCAATCTGTCGCCTCTTACATTTATATTAAGAAAAGCTGACCTGGTAGAAATGTGGATTCAGAGGCTGGAGAATGGTTAAAAGAAAAATCTTTTTGTTCACTTTTTTTTTAAGATGTTCCCTTATTTTCCTCTGAAGTATGTGGGAAGTACTTCCTGTCTAATCTTTAGCATTTTGATTAAATTGCCATAAAAAAACATTTTGATGTTTTGTGTAAATCTTTATGTTAATTGGAAGCTTGAAGGGGGTTAATGGTGGCTATTTTCCTGGTTGTGTTTATAGTACGCCATTTAGATGTAGAAACACTGGCCCGCTAAGGATGTTTGTTCTTAAATAGCTTAGTGGGAGAGTGCATGGCTTCTGAGCTAACCTGCCTGGTTTAAAATTCTGCTTTTGACATTTCCTCGTTTAATTTCTCCAAGACTCAGATTACTCATCTGTAAAATGAGGATAATAATAGCATCTACTTCATAGAGTTGTCATGAAAATTAAGTTTTCAAACGCATAGGAAACACAGTGCTGCCAAATCCATAGCAAGAATCACTAAGTGATATGGATTCCTGAATCTTAGTTTAAGGTTCGTTTTCCCAACGTATAATAGGGCACATGTTGGGGTGTGTGCTGGAAGGAAAGCCTGCCTTTGAGCCACATGGACCTGGGTTTGAATCCCGACTCTATTACTTAGATTCTACACAATTTTAGGCAGTAATCGTCAGGAGCCTTTGTTTAATCATCTCTGAATGGGGAAAGTATAAGGAGTCCTTTGTATATTTAGTGCAATGGTTAAATAAGACGCCCTTCCCTCGTCACTGTCTGGGTTTCAGACACTATCATCTCTCACCTTGAAGATTCCCGTTGCCTGCCAATTTGTCTCATTCCTTCCATTCCTACCCATTTAACAACTCATTATCCATGCAGTGGTCTGAGAAAAATCTGAACTGAACCATAAGACTGTCCTGTTTAATATGCACATTGATTGTCTATCATGTTTGGGATAAATTCCAGTCTTCCGATTGTGTTCCATATGGCCCTGTGTGATCTATCCATGCCCAAGGCTCCAACCCCATCTCAAATCATATTCCCTTGCTCACTATGTTCCAGGCATACATGCTTCCTTTATGCTACTGGAATACACTAAGTTTTCTTTTCTTCCCATCTCAGAGCCTTTGAATGTAATCAGGGCTTATGCACATGTTCACACACACACATATACACACAGACAATAGAATAATATTTCTACCTGGGATCTACTGAGTTTGGTACTCCTTTTCAAACTATATATCTCCACTTGAACTCATATTCCTAAAAAGGACATTTTTTACCATTTCATCTAAAGTAGATGGACCTCTAGGGTGATCCACATCCTATCTCACTTCTTTAGTATACATTGTTATACTTAACAAAAATTGTGTTTATTCATGCCTTTACTTGTGCACAGTCTCTCTTCCCTGATGCTCAGAGGGCAGGGTATCATCGGAAGTGTCCATCCTAGTATTTCATAGTGGCTGGCATGTATTAATGAATATCACTGGGAGAAAGAAAGAAAGGAAGGCATAAAGAAAGAATGATAGTTCATAAAAGGTGCACAATGCATTTTTATTCTGTTAAAGAAAAGTAATAAAGACAAAGGTAAAACACTGAATGGACAAGTTCTACTGTCAACCCAAGAATGCCATAGAGCATGGTGTCCAGGCTGTGTGCATTGGCTTCTGGATAGGAAAGATGGAGTCGGACTTTTAAAGCCCTGAGTGTGACAACAGTCTCCTTCATGCCACTTGGCTGGCAATGTTGGGCTTATCCATTAGGTAAGTGCTGGGCTGGCTGGAGACTGTCCGCTGGGTAAGGATTTTGGCACCCAGTGGCTTATGCTGCAGTCATTCCACACCCCAGAGGTTAAGTGCTGAAAGCAGGAGATGGTGCCCAGTCAGGACTAACACTCCTTTCAGCAGGCTAGTTGGCCAAGTTGAGATTTGACAGGGCCATCTCTGCTTTATACCTTATATCATTCCCTCTTCCACTGAACAATAAAATAGATGTGTGGATAATCTTAATTCCTGGCAGTCTGCATCATGACACTTCTATTTCTGGAAGGCCAGGATAATACTTTCTCTCCAAATCTGTTCTTGAAGGCTCTTGTCTCACTGGAATTGCTTTTCCTGTCTCTACCAGATGGACACTCAGAAACAGTATGTGAAGAGGACCTATTTTAATTTTGCCATCTATCATCCGGGGAAAAATGTGAGGTCTCATTCTGATCTAACAATTGCATGTGGCCGTTTCTCTCTTTCTCTTTCTACTGCATACGCGTGCACGTGCGCGCACACACACACGCACACACACACACACAGACACACACACATGCACAGAATGACGTTATCTGTAAATGCTTCCCACTTTTCACAAACGTCACCTGTCATTGACTCCTCCAGAAGACATCCTCCCACGGGCTGTCTTGAAGGGCAGGCATTTGAAGCTGCAAATATTGTGTGCACAGTTATAATCTCAGCAATACTGACACTGATAATCAGCTTTGGTTGTTTACCTTATCCCAGGCAGCATTCCAAGGGCTATTCATGTATTCATTCACTTAATGCTCACATTCAACAGATTGAACACCGAGGTACACAGAGGTCAATTGTGGTATTCAAAGTGACCCATGGACTTGTAGGGCTAAGACTGTAATCAGGCAATCTGGTTGCAGTTGCTATCTTATTATTTTATCATGTGTGGTACTGGGGATTGAACCCGGGATGTTTTACCTCTGAGCTACACCCCTTGTCTCTGCCTCCCAAGTACTAGGATTACAGGTGTGTGCCACAACGTCTGGCTTCAGGTGCTTGATTATTCATAACCACTGTCATCTGCTTCCTTCATTTTCTTTGGATCTCACGGTCTGTGCTATGGAATACATAAATTCTTGCATCAAAATTAAGTATGGAACTTTAAGTTTTAACATGCTCATCATCTAAAGCAAATAGCTTTGGTAAAAAAATGCATTTTTCTGTACTTCTAAGCAAAATTCTAGGCTTATAATTATAATTCCACATCTGAAGCTGTCCAGTGTTTGAATCCTTGTTACCAGAGCAACTGCCTTTCCCTCAGCCTCTGAGATGAGATTTTCAAAACCAGAGGATTTATATTTGGTGTGTTCTAGATTTTTGTCATGGGGCCCTCATACATATGTGATCCTCAGAATGAAAGATAAATAGAATGGACCACCCATTGTCTGTCTACTTGTCTATCTGTACCCCATCCTGGAGACACCGGGAGGAATGAATGGTAAAACCTAAGATATGGCCTGAGTTTCAGGACTTCTTGAAGGAATGAGATATCTTGAAGGAATAAGTCTTCAATGATGAACACAGCCCTTTTTTTTTGGTACTAGGGATTGAGCCCAGGGACATTCTACCTCTGAGCTACATTTCCAGATTTTTTTTTATTTTTTATTTTGAAACAAGGTCTCTCTAAATTGCTGAGGCTGACCTCAAACCTACGATCCTCCTTTCTCAGCCTCCCAAGTACTGGAATTACAGTCATGCACCACCATGCTCAGCTGAGAGGTCAGTTCTCAAAGCAAGGGTTTCCCATGATTAGGATCAAAGTATTATAATTTCGTGTTCTTTTGATGTATTATCAGCTCTGTGTGTGTGTGTGTGTGTGTGTGTGTGTGCGTGTGTAGAGTAGATAAAAGAAAGCAACCTGGGTGCTTCAAAAAGAACCATTTTAGAATTAAAAATTCACAAATTAAATGAACTGGCATAGCTCATTTTTGTATAAACACTTTTGAATAAGTAACTTTTTTCAAATATTTTGCCAGTGCTAAAATCTTTAAAAGAAAATCAATGTATAATCTTCTGAGATGGTTATCACCTATGGAAGTGAAAAAATTATTATTCAGAATGCCAAAGAAATGGCTTCAAATCTTTGAATTTTTGAATAGGCAGATGTTTTGTGTGTGTGTTGGGGGGGAGAACATTCCTCACAGATTCTCAGGAAAAGACAATTCACACATCAGGGGAAAAAATTAGCTTAGATGCCATCTTCAAAAATGGCTTAGCACTTTCCTGTAAGGAGCCCCTTTGAATACTAGATTTTTCATGTGAAAGAAATGAGTGTTCCTCCCATAGAAGTGAAATTAGAATCACCAGAAACAGGAGTTTTGAAAACCTTTTAGACCCGACATTTCCAGCAGAACCTGAAGGGTTAAACCTTGAGCCACCACTAGGTGTCAGGTTGGGATTGGTTTTGGGAACATGAGCTTCTCAATGGAGTTGCTTCAAATAAAACGAGGCACCTTCTCTGTTAATTTCAGCTACTGTTCAATTTCTTTAAATAGAGGCTCTTACTCTGCATATGTCAAATCTTTGGAGCCTTTCCCTTTATTTCGCAGATATTTACAACCATTTAAACTTTTCACCTCACCAAGCAAGCTTAGCAGGAGGTAGATTTGGAAATAGGGAGGTGTGACTTAATGGGGTCATATTGTGAGGAGAGGTTTCATTTTTGTCTTGTATCCCCCATAATCTCCTTAAATTCCTCCATCCTAGGATACCTAGAACTAACATGCAAACTGAGAAACAGTTTTGCACTTACAACATAAACTGCAGTAGGGATACTGCACATCGCCACCCCCAGTAAGTCTCTTAGAAGCACATTCTGGTTCTCCCACTGATGTTCTTCAGCTCATCTCCTCATCGTTAGCTCCTCCTCCCTTCCCCAGCCGAGGTCCCCAGCGGTCTTCTTGCTGGGTCCTTCTAGTTAATTTAGCAAAACAAGCCGACAAAGAAAATAGTCCAAATTGGAGTGTTAATCACTCAACAACTTGCCAATTCCAGAAATGTTGCTTTTTCAAAGAGAGTTTCGGAGGGTAACGTTTTAGCACCAGAGAATATCAATTTAGTACAATCAAATGAGATGATGGTGGAGAAAACAGGGTGGCTTGAGACCCAAAGGATGGTGGGTACCCTCTGTTCTGGAAATACTTCCACATGGCTACATGGTCTGTCTTAGGTAAAGCTCTGTTTTTAGGCATGTGAAGATATTTACTAGGGACTGTAGGTATAAACTGAAGCATTTGCTTTGTTTTGCAGGTGTAGGTAGTTTAATTCTACTGAAATAAAAGACAAAAAAAAAAGAGTGTAAAAGGAGCTTCCTATTTGTGAAAGAAAACATACCTCTGTGAGACACAGCAAAGGGATAAGAGAAACGCAGACACGGATGACATCACAAAGCCCTCAGGTGCAATAATGCAGGCACAAGTGGCTAGGATTTCAACACTTATAGAAAGCCTCATTATACCAAAAAAAAGTCTTTTTGCAGTGCATGTTCTGATTTTTAATACATTTCAGTATAATTCATTCATGCATTCATTCCTTCCTTCCAATAGTATTTACAGTATCTAATAACTGTCACCATTGTTTAGGGAACTAAAAATACTGCAATAAACAGGATCAAGACCAATAGTGTCCCAACCTCGAAAGAGCTTGTGTTCTAAATTGGCAAGCGAATGTCAAAGAATCGAATAAGTTAATTCATTTCCGAAGTATTAACTCTATGAAGAGAGGAGGGCAGAACTAAGGGCTAGAGACACATAAGAGTCAGTATGGTTTTCCAGATGAGCTTTTGCAGAGGTAAACAGGGTGACAGATACAAGCAAATGAGCAACAAGGTGCAGGTTCCTTATGTGCATGATCTTGAGCAGGTTATAAGGGTTTGATTAACTTGTCTTTTAAATGGGAACAATTTGGAAGGGTGAGGAGTGCATGTATTCTACTAGGCTTGAAGTGACTTTGTGGCTGAGATCTGAATTTGAGACAGAGTCATCATGAGGCCTTTTGAAGCATTTTGCAGAAAAAAAGGTCTAGCTAGTGTAAAATTTTTGCATTTGCAACTCTGTCTTAAAGTGTTCTAGGAATAAAAGGAAGGTCGGCTTGGCTGTTTTTTTTTTTTAGCTAAGGTTAGAGATGGGCAGGAGCAGGTGAGTTCACTGGAAGATAATAGTAAATTACAAAATTACTCTAAGTGAAAATTTCTAGCATAGATTGTAGCCAAAGTGAATGTTCAACAAACCTATTCAAAAAGTCTCTGCTCTATCTGAAATAACAGTCAAAATCATTATCATAACCTATAATGTCCTGTCAGTCTTTGTATTTTAAGATAGTTTTGCACATGGAAGTGTTCCATTTAATTAATTTTCAGACCTGTCCAGAAGAGGAATCATATTATGGCAAACTCTGTTATTGTTCTTATGTGTTTTTTTTTTGAGGGAGGATATACTAAGGATTAAACCCAGGGCATTCTAACTCTGAGCTTTACCCCCAGCCCTTTTTATTTTTCTTATTTTGAAACACAGTCTTGCTAAGTTGCTAAGGGTCTGGCTAAGTTCCTCAGGCTGGTCTCGAGCCTACAACCTTCCTGTCTCAGTCTCTCAAGTACTGGGATTAAAGGTGTGCATCACCATGCCTGGCTTTTCCCAGACCTTTTTGTTCTTTTTGGCAGAGCCTGTCTCCCATGATGGTGGTTAGAATTTCCAGATGGTCAGAAACCAGATCCCTGACTTCCTTGGCATATAACATACCCAGTTCTTGCCAATGAGACAGGAGAGGGTATAGGGAAATGTTTTTTCTTCCCTGTTAAGACACCCTTTCTAATTTTCAACATTGTAGTGTGAGGATGAGAAGTTTAGAATTAGGCAACAATTTTCCAATGGTCTAGACAAAAGTCACCAAAAGTTGAGGATGGTAGGAAAGGCCTTAAATCTTTAGAGATAGGATTTTATCCTTGAACAAAACCAAGACTAGCCACCTCTTGATTTACTGTTTTGGAAACTTACAATGTGCCTTACTGTTTAAACCATGTGTTCTTGAGAATTCTCATTCTTTTACAGAGCACATGATAGATGATATGAGTCTTTTATACTGCTGTGTGGTTGGCTCCATGCAAGAGTGTAAAATTCATGCTCATTAAACACCTGTTTTTTGAGTGAATTCAATAAGACTTAATTCTTCAATAAACAAATTATGCTACTACTTTACACTTTCAGGTAAAAAAAAATATGGTCCAAGGATAAAATAACTCAAACAGCAGTTATATCTGAGTTCTAAGATTTTCCTCATAACTAAACTAACTGTTCAGTAAATATGGAGATCCCAGGAGAGTCGCTTCTCCTCTTTATACTCATGTAAGGTTTGAAATACATGTTTGTCTCCAGATTATTTCTCTGAGACTTTTATTGCATTAACAGAATCACACTCCTTTCCAATACATCAGCAGCTACTGCGTTTGGAAAAGGCTGCTGTGGAAATTATCTTTCCTACAGATCAAAATTGTGCATGTTTTTTATTTCCCATGACTCCCCTCCATACCCTCTGTTTAATTTGCTCTTTTCAGTAGTGCTCATCTTGCACAGAGCAAGATGAGTGGATGTGCCTTCTCTTTTGGATTCCAATTTGTAGTTAGATTTTCAAATGCCTGTAGCACCTCCTCCTTGAAGCAACTGCTTCATTTTGCATTCAAATCTGTATTTATTGGCATTTTCTGAATCTTAAATATCTTGACATTAGCAACAAATATTTAAATAGTTTCTTATCTTTCACTCTCTGAAAAAGGGTAATTTCAGTTATACTCAGAATTATGATTTTTAGCCTGGATGACTATTATAATTATTCATGGTCATATAGGTTTATACCATAATGTAATTTTTAAATGAAATATATATTTTAAAAAAACCTTAGGGTGATGTTTAGGACATGTATATATTTCATGGCTAGGAATCAAACAGTAGCTAAGGTATATAACAGAGAAGAACAGTATAATTTTTTGAGATATTGTGAATTGGACCCACAGGCATTCTACTTCTGAGATACACATCCAATCCACTTTTAATTTTTATTTTATTTTGAAACAGAGTCTTACTAGGTTGCTGAGAGTTTGGCTAAGTTGCTGAGGCTGTCCTGAAACCTGCAACTCTCCTAACGCAGCTTCCCAAGTACTGGGATTACAGGCGTGGGCCACCATGCCTGATTCAGTACAACTTTAATGGCTCAAAATACTATGGATTCAACCATTGCCAATTGTTAATTAATGTTTTAGTATTTTATTTTTTTCTAGATACCTATAATTAAATTACACTATGCTTAGATCCCACCCAATTTTTTTCATAGAAAATTTCTACTCCTAACTTTATAAGTTATAAAAAAAAACATGATAGAATGATGTGAGCACAAGCTGCTGCCTATGGTGATAACAACAGAGGTGCTGCCAGTATGGATGGTGAATTTTATTGCTATTGATATCCGCTTTCATGTATTGAGCACTTTCTAGTCGCTAGACATTGTGATGATGTATTTACTTGCAATAGATTGCCATTATTCCATGATGCAGAAATTGTTATTTCCATCTTATTCATGCAAACTAAGACCTAAAATAACTAAGTAATTTCCTTATCTTAACTGGTTTGATTGGAATCATCCTTGAAAGATGTAACTTGGAAGAGGCCAAGAGAACAATGAACATCTGATTAGAATTCACCACCTACCGGTGCATGGTACAGAAGTTATTATCTATTATCAATGAAAAGAAAATCTAAATCTGAAAAAAAACCCAATCTCTATTTCATATTTTACTAGTAAGGAGTTTGATGGAACTATACAGATTTTCCTTAAAACAGGTGATATCCAATGTTATGAGTCTTTCTGGGGAATAATTTCACACCTGCAAAATCTCTAGAGAACAGAGCACAATGATGTGTAGGACAAGCAAACAGATTTTCCTTTCTTCTTTTTTTCCTAGCAGTTATTTTTGTTCCTTTTAAGCATAGTACCAGTCAGGTTGCAGAGCCCAATAAAATGATAAGCCTATCTTCCCAAATGTCAGTATAGGCATCAGGATCACTACCTAAGGTGTTTCTCAGAAATAGAAAGATCTGAATCTGGGCTTTATCAGCTAAAGAGCTTACTTTCTAAAATTGTGTTGTCTTATGCTGTATCCATGAAGAATGCTGGTGTGTATAGAGATCCAAGGAAGAATCCAGTGCCAAACAGCAACGAAAAATCCTGACTTTATTGCAGTTGTACCACTTGAAAGAAAGTGTAGCTGTAACTTGTTTGCTGTCCCAACAAAATGTTCGCTTCATGCACAGCATTTCCTTGGTTTTGATCAGGAGCTCCATTTCCTATTCTTAAGGTGCAGGCCAGGGAAACTATAGAATGAATTTCAAGTTGAGGAATAAAATTGCATTTGAAGGCTTTAATACAGTCTTCCTTTCAGTCCTCTGTTCCTGACACTGGAAATGCAGATCTTTTATACGACATTGAGTTTTCTACCCACAGAAAATTGGAGAGAGGAATTATTAAAAGTTATTATCATTTAATGGTTACTTTGATCCTGCTATTAAATAAAATTTTATTCCCTGATGAAGATAGTTGTAAACTGCGAGAAAAGTAGCAGGAATTTTGAAGAATCACATGATTAGACTGTCTATCCATCTATCACCCATCATTCATCCATTCACCTTCCAACCTCTCTATTCATAGATTTATCCAATTATTCATCTTTGTTTAATTATGCATTCATTATTTGTTAAAGAACTGCCCAAAGTTGAGGCTGTCTGCCAAGAGTTGGGTAATTATCAGTGATCAAACATTGATTTTTACTTCTATTTAGCACGGTAGTATACACTTCAATCTCTCAACCATGGCCTAAAAAGTTTGATAGGCTCAAGAAAAATGAAAAATTGTAGCCAGGGGTGGTGGTTCATTCCTGCAATCCCAGCACTTGGGAGACCCAGAGAGGAGAATCGCATGTTCACGGCCAGCCTCAGCAACTTAGACTCTCAGCAACTCAGTACGACTCTATTTCAAAATAAAAAATAGCTCTGGGGATGTAGCTAGTAGGTAGAATGCCCCTGGGTTCAATCCCCAGTACCAAAAAAAGAAAAAAAATATGAAAAATTGTCACTGTAATTTTATGACATAGGTTCCCATCAACGCATTTCTATTACATTGATATGTCTTTGGATAAGATAATTTACTTTCCTGTTCTTCATCTAGAACAAGTCTTTGGTGGGCAGTTAGCCACCTCTTCAAGGTAAATGCTCTCTGATGCTCCTTTCCACACTGTAACAATTTGCTTTTATTATGTGAATCTTCTATACCAGAGTTAAAAGTATAAAAAATGTAAGAATTTTATTGATTTAAGAAACCTGCTCTTTTTACATCTTTATACACTTGCTTACTTCATTACCTACCTAAGGCTCTTTTTCATTCCATCTGAAGTAAGTTTCTCATTATGGTGTTGTTAATTATTCTTCATGTGCTTTCAAGGGAATATATATTAGGCTTGCAATATATAATCTAGTGCCTACTTTTATCACTTTGCTATTATTTAGTTTTATGTGCATTATTTATTTTGGAAAAAACCTATCCTGAGAAGTCTACCAAAGTCAAAAGCAAAGAGATGTCTGTGTATCTTCTTGCTGGACCTTTTCCAATGTATTATCAATTTCTGAAAAATGCCATGTTTGACAGCCATAGAAAAAACTGACATCTTGCGCAGTCTTAATAATTCTCATTTTTCAAATGGCTTTATCTGAAAAGTGGACTAATTAATGATGTCTTTTTTTCAATGACTGAATTGTGACTACCTGTTGGTTTATATTTTGTGAAGACAGAATTTGTGAAAGTACCAGGCCAAATTCTGTCAAGGCTAATTTAAATAGTATTTGCTTTAGTGAGCAGTTTGCAAAGGGCATGCGTACATAAGGTCATTTGTTTTATTAACATAAGGAGAAAAAATTGTCATAGTTATACCAGGGAAAATGAAGTTGGGAGAGAAGAAACTGAGGGACCTGTGAGAAAGAAACGAGAAAACAGAAGAACAAAATGAAACTATGATGAGGATCAATACGTGGGATTGCATTAAAATGAAGAGCTTTTGTGCAGCAAAGGAAACAATCAAGAACCTCAACAGAGAGCCCACAGAATGGGAGAAGATGTTTGCCAGCTACTCCTCTGATACAGGACTAATATCTAGAATATACAGAGAACTCAAGAAACTCACCACTAAAAAATCAAATAATCCAATCAAAAAATGGGCAAGTGAACTAAATAGACACTTCACAGAAGAAGAAACACAAATGGCCCATAAATTTATGAAAAAATGTTCAACATCATAAGCAATCAGAGAGATGCAAATCAAAACTATCCTGAGATTTCACCTAACCCCAATTAGAATGGCAATCATCAAAAACACAAACAACAACAAATGCTGGCGAGGATGTGGAGAAGTAGGAACTCTAATACACTGTTGGTGGGATTGCATATTAGTGCAACCACTTTGGAAAACAGTATGGAGGATCCTCAGAAGAATGGGAATGAACCTACCATATGACCCAGCAATACCACTTCTAGGCATCTACCCAAAAGAACTGAAACCAAACTACCAGACTAATGCATGTGTATCTATGTTTATAGCCGCACAATTCACAATTGCCAAACTTTGGAATCAGCCAAGGTGTCAATCAACAGATGAATGGATTACAAGATTATGGGATATGTACACATGGAATTTTACGCAGCCATAAAGAAGAACAAAATTACATCATTTGCAGGGAAATGGAGGGAACTGGAGAACATTATGCTAAGTGAGATTAGTCAGTCACAAAGAGTGAAAAGTCAGATGTTTTCTCTAATATGTGGAAGCTAGGGAGAATGGGACTTAGAAGGGACTCCAGACAAAGGAGGAAACATTAGTTGAGCAAAGAAGGCAACCTAACTGAGGGAGATGGGCAGGGGGAAGAGGGAAATACACTAATGCACATGATGTATATACCCAAACTTATCAGAGTCAATCACTATGCTGAGAACGAATAGGAGGGAAGGGGGAGAGAATAGGGTGGGATTTGAGGGAGGGCTCAATGAGCAATGTGTGCATGCATGCTTCTGATAGCCTGACACTTATCAAAATGTATAACTACAATGCACCAATAAATGAAATAAAAAAAGAAACTATGTCTGAAACACATCTTTGCTCCCTTTGCCATAGTAGGATTGGTAAAACATGTAACCAAATGAAGCATCAGGTGTGTGTGTGTGTGTGTGTGTGTGTGTGTGTGTGTGTGTTTGTGTGTGTATGATAATAAGGCTTACCACTTTGGAAGCTCTGAAAAGTAGTAACTCTTAACTGCAGTGACATGGTTGCTCCTTCTCCTCCTTAGGTACTAGGATCAGAACTTCCATTAAAACAAAGGAAATATTCCATATCTGTATTAGTTATCTACTATTGCATAACAATAATCCTATAGATGTAGTGAGTTAAAACAAGGCACATGCATGGTATCACAGTTTCTGTAGAGGTATCTAGCACGGCATTGCTGGATCTTTTTTTGTTTTTTAACGTGCTTTTATTGGTGCATTGGAGTCTTACATTGCAATGAATATCTATTTGATGTTGACATATATGTACACAGCTCTTAGTGCCCCCCCACGTCCCCCCACCCGTATGAAGTACCAAGAATGATGTTGGTATATTTTCACATGTACATATTATTTATGATAGTAATTCCATTAATTCCCTTCTTTCTTGCCCTCCCCCTTCCCTTGTACCACTTCCCTTGTTCCGCTGAGGGTTCTCCATTATCAACCA
>PVJS01015009.1:0-39501 GCA_004027185.1 Glis glis | reverse complement strand
AACACAAATAACCCAATCAAAAAATGGGCAAGTGAACTGAACAGACACTTCACAGAAGAAGAAATACAAATGGCCCATAAATGTATGAAAAAATGTTCAACATCATTAGCAATCAGAGAGATGCAAATCAAAACTACCCTGAGATTTCACCTAACCCCAATTAGAATGGCAATCATTAAAAACACAAACAACAACAAAGTCCCATTAACCAGAGAAGTAACTATACTAATGTTTTGATGAATAAGCTTGCAGACAATTCATTCTTTATCAAATGCACATACACATGCATATATACACATGCACATACTCCTACATGAAAATTTCAAATAAGCCAGGCACAGTGGTGCAAACCTATAATCCCAGTACTTGGAAGGCTAAGACAAGAGGATTGCAGGTTTGAGGCCAGCCTCAGAAACTTGGCACAACCCTCAGCAACTTAGCAAGACAGTTTCAAAATAAAAAATAGAAAATAGGGCTAGAGTGTAGCTTAGAGGTAAAACGCCCTTGGGTTCCATCCCCAGTATCAAAATTAAATTAAATTAATTGGTTCATATTTCAAAATCTCTTTTAAACCTTTTTGCATTTAATAATATTTATGGATATCTTTTTATATTAATAAATACATCATTTATAATGACTACAAAGCTTGCAACTAGATAGATATACAAAGATGTATTTAGCCAATCTCCCACTGATGAGCATTTAAGTTGTTTCCATTTTTTGTTGTTATAAATAATGCTAAGGCAACTTGATATAAATGTCTCCTTATTTTTTAACAATCTACTCAGAATAAATTCCTAAAAGCCTAATTATTTGGTAGGACTGTATTGTTTCCTTCATGTCTATTCCCTATGACACTTGACATAGAACCAAGCACAAAGAAAACACAAGCCAGAAAGCCTCGGGGTAAATTGAGCATGACAGATAAAGTAGGTCTCCAACATACAAACATTGAATACCAAATAGAAATGTAGATAAATTTCTCTGTGAAGGGCCAACTGAGTCTACATCTAATCAGTTTGTATCTTTCCAGAAAAATGTCTTTTGTCTTTCACTTGAGGGAGGGATTTTAATGTTAATGAAGAAAAAGAAAAAGTTAATGATTTTCTGGGAAGGAAAAGCTGAAACAACTGACAGAAACCAACAGAAACAAAGAAAGGAAGATTATTTCTTTGCATTAGGAATCAGAACCTGAATTCATTTTCCTCTAGCGGCTCTATTTAACCTTAAATATACCTGACTGTGTACATAAAACAATGTCGGTAATATAGACTCAAATTCATTGCATTGTTTCTATGGAAAATATATTCCGCATCACAACAATCTAACTTAAAGATTAACTGTTAGATGGGAAATTCTTTCTCTGCTCTTGAAACTCAACACAGATCATTTCTGTGACCAATTGTTGGTGGGGGTGGGGGGTCCCAACAAGCCATTCTTTGACATCAACTGAACATCCTAATTCAATTCTAACACAGATATAACTATATGGAGACCCCATAAATTAAGGGCTCAGCCCCACAATACTGCTTCTACTTCAGATACCATTTGCAAGTCCGGGCCTCTGGTCCTTCTGACTGACTGGCTAAAAGTTGGGGGTTCCTATAGTCCTCTCCCCAGCTTTGGTATTTGCAAGAATGCCTCCCAGAACTCAGAGAAACACTTTACTTGTGTTTACCCATCTATTAAAACAAGATATAATTCAGGAATAGCCATATGGAAAAGTCAAATAAGGAAAGGTATGAGGGAAGGGTGTGTTGCTTCCAAGCCCTCTGTGGGTACACCACCTCCCAGCCTCCCCATGTGTTCAGCAACCCAGAAGCTGTCAGAGATTTCGGTAATAAAATTCTATAATCTTCAGAATACTTAAGAGACAGGTTTCCTGCCTGAAGAGAACCGTTCAATGAAGAACACACACACAGTGTTTGTTGGGACCCCATTAGACTAAGTGAAAACACATACTAAATGACTTGGGAGAAGTCTTGTATAACCTTAATGTAGGAAGTAAGAATCATATAGTGAAACTGAGCTAGAATAGGCAGTGTTTGTAAATATTTTCCCATAATTTATTAGTGTATTACAATTATACAGTATAGTGAGGTTCCATGTATTAAACACACACACACATACACACACACACACACACACACACACACAGATCTTTGCGTATTTCTCTCCACGTTCCACCCCACTTTCCCCTCCTCCCTTCCCACACAAGTTAGTGAGATTGGTAATAATACCTTAACGTATTTCCATAGTATTACTTGAATGGTTTCCTTCCCCAGTCTTTCCTCTTCCCCTCCCTAACTCACACCGTTAACCCCTTCAACTACTTTACCATTCTACCTTTGCATTATTTAAAGTCCCATGTGTTTCCTATTTTCTCTCTACCTTCTACAAATGAGAAAAATACCACCCTTTACTGTCTTAGGCTGACTAATCTCACTTAGCACAATATTCTCATGTTCCATCCATTTTCCTGCAAATGAGATGACTTTGTTCTTCTTTATGGCTGAGTAAAATTCCATTGTATGCATATACCATATTTTCTTAATCCATTCATCTGTTGACAGACACCTGGGTTGGTTCCATAATTTGGCTATTACGAATTGTACTGCTATAAACATAGGTATGCGTGTATCACTATAATATTCTGACTTCAGCTCTTTAGGAAAGATAAAAAGGAGTGGAATAGCTGGGTCATATGATGGTTCCATTCCTAGTTTTTTGAGGAACATCCAAACTAATTTCCATACCGGTTGTACTAATTTACAATTCCATCAGCAATACATAAGAATTCCTTTTCCCCTACATCCTTGACAGCATTTGTTATTGTTTATATTTCTGATGATTGCCATTCTAAGTGGAGTTAAGTGGAATCTTAGTGTAGTTTTGATTTGCATTCCCCTAAGTGCTAGTGATGTTGAACATTTTTTCATGTGTTTATTCATTTCTATTGCCCATTTTTAATTGGGTTATTTGTTGTTTTAGTATTAAGTTTATTGAGTTCTTCATATGTTCTAGATATTAGTCCTCTATCAGTGGAGTAACTGGCAATGATGTTCTCTCATTTTGTAGGCTCTCTATTTAGGCTCTTGATTGTTTCCTTTGATGCACAGAAGATTTTAATTTGATGCAATACCATTTAACAATTCTTTGTTTTACCTCCTGAGCTTTGGGGGTCTTATTGAGAAAGTCTCTACCAGTGCCTATATGTTGGAGAGTTGGTCCTATGGTTTTTGTTTTCTTTTTTTTTTTGTAATTTCATAGTTTCTGGTCTAATTTCTAGGTATCTGTTACATCTTGAGTTAACCTTTGTTCAGGGTGAGAGGTAGGGATCTAACTTCAGTCTCCTACATGTGAATGCTCAGTTTTCCCAACACCATTTATTGAAAAGGCCGTCTTTTCTCCAGGGCATATTTTTGGCTCCTTTGTCAAAAATCAACTGGCTGTATGTGCCTGGATCTGTTTCTGTATCCTCTATTTCATTGGTCTATGTGTCTCTTTCTGATCAGTACCATACTGTTTATGTTACTATAGTTTTGTAGTATAATTTGAAATCAGGTGATGCCTCCAACATGGTTCTTATTGCTCAGAATTGTTTTGAATATTTAGGGTCTTTTGTTCTTCAATATAAATTTTAGGACAACGTTTTCTAGTCTGTGAAGAATGACATTGGTATTTTGATAGAGACTGCAATGAATCTGTAGATTACTTTGGATAGTATAGCCATTTTGACAATGTTTATTGTCCCTATCCAAGAACATGGGAGGTTTTTCCATCTTGTAAGGTTTTCAATTTCTTCAGTGTTCTGTAGTTTTTGTTGTAGAGTTCTTTTATTTCCTTAGTTAAATTTATTCCTAAGTATTTTATTCTTTTTGAGGTATTGTGAATAGAATTGTTTTCTGCATTTCTTTTTCAGTGGATTCATAGTTGTTGTGTAGAAAAGCTATTACTTTTTTAAGTTGATTTTGTAGTTGGCTACTTTACTGAATTTGTTTATCAGCTCTAGAAATCTCATTAATTTTTTTGAGGGGGTTCTTCTAAGTATAGGATCATGTCAACTGCAAATAAAGATAATAGAGATAATTTCACTTCTTTTTTTCCAATTTGTATGACTTTCATTTCCTTCTCTTGCCTTATTGTTCTGGCTAACATTTCAAGTAGTATATTGAATAGGAGTAGTGATATTGGGCATCCTGTAAATATTTTTTTTATATTTTAAATTTGATATTTTATTTTTGTAAATAAAATAAAAGTAGTCCTTCAATGGCATGTTTCTTTCTTTTTTATTTTATTGGTGCACTGTAATCATACATCTTGATGAAGTTCAGGGTAGTAAATATTTTCTAACATAAAAGTATTTGACAAGATTTCCACCAACAACCAAGATGGAGAAACAGGGAAGATATTTACCCTGCCATCTGAAATAATAAAAATAAACTCAACAAAATATAGGAAAAGCTTTTAAGATATTGAACATCAAGAAACAAAACATAGTGATCACTGAGAGTCAGGAAACCAAAGAAGTGTGCCCTATAATTATATCAACTTATTTACTGGAGAAAAATTCCATGCAATTTCACATTGAGGAAAAATTAGACAATCCCAGGAAGCTCTCTGTATTAAAAAGACAGATTTGGAAGAATGAGAAAATCAAGGAGACTAGGATTCAAAGAGCAGATTGCAAGAGAGAGAGAGAGAGAGAGAGAGAGAGAGAACCAGGGATCTACAGAGAACCCCCCTTGAGTCTTGAACCCCCCTTGAGTTACAACTGCGTACTAATCAGCCTGTGTGTGAGAAGAGACCACCTTAGGCTAGGGTATGAAACAAAATGATTAGAATAAACAATCTCTGTAGATCACACAGGTCAGGAGTGTTTGCTGTCCTCATCAGCCCAAGTGGAAAATCTTATAAGTAACAGAGCATTGGATAGAATAAGCAAGACTATTTTGCATCAATAGTGGGAGAATATTTGCACTATCTTAAGTGTCTACTGCCCTACCTTCAGATAGGCTGCATTCCCATCTGAGCTAAGAGTGATCAATTTGGGGCAGAATTCAGTTCCTTGTAGCTTTAGGATGGAGTTCCCCATTTTCTTTAAGGTTTTTGGCCTGAATGTGCTTTCAGTGTGTGGCTGCCTCAACAGTGATTCACAGTATGGCTAGGTGCTTCCTTCCCTGGGACTAGCAGGACACTCAGATACTTCACTTTATTTTGAAGGGTTCACTTAATTAGGTCAGACTCACCCAGGAGAACCCCATATTTTAGTAACTCAAAGACAACTAATTACTAACCCAATCACAGAGGTGAAATTCCATCATGTTCACACAATCTACCCATTCCAGGGGGAGAACTTAAACAGAACATATTTACCAGCAAGGGTTGTAGAAATATTAGAGATCAACAGAATTCTGACTATCAAAGTTTCCCATTCTCTAAATACAAGGCCTATCTTTTTAGTATAAACACTGCTGTGTGTGTGGTTAAAGACTCCTTTGTGCCTACTATGTTCATTTATTTAGGAATTTATTCTCTAAAACCTCAAGAAGTTACTTAAGACAGATTATAATTAGATTAGTATCACTTAAAGATGAAAAATAAGCCAGGTGTGGTGGTGCAGTCCTGTAATTCCACTATTTGGGAAGTTAAGACAGGAGGATTGCAGGTTCGAAGCCAGCCTCAGCAACTCAGTGAGGCTCATATCAACTTAGCGAGACTGTTTCCAAATAAAATATAAAATAAGGCTGGGGATGTAGCTCAGGGATAGAGAATGCCCCTAGGTTCAATCCCCAGCACCACAAAAAATAAATAAATAAATAAATAAATAAATAAATAAAAATAAAAGACATGTAACAAAAAGGAAAAAGATGATACCAAGAAACTTCTGTCTTTGGACATAAAATTCAGCTCTACACATCTAGGCTTCTAAGACAGAGACAGAAATAACGAGCTTTTGTTCATGCATGTCTTACTTGCTAGAAAAGGAAAGATGGGATTTCATAGGAAAGAAAAACTCTTCTCCTGTCTTGAAATCTTTTTTCCCTTGTCATTCTTTAGAAAAGGGAAATTTGAATAATAATGTCCTCAATAGTGGTCTCTGTTTTATAAAAAATCGTGTGTGTGTGTGTGTGTGTGTGTGTGTGTGTGTGTGTGTGTGTTTTGCTGGGGATTGAACCCAGGGACATCTTACCTCTGAGCTACACCCCCAGCCCTATTTTATTTTATATTTGGAAACAGAGTCTTGCTAAGTTGCTGAGAGTTTCGCTAAGTTGCTGAGGATGTCCTTGAACCTGCAATCCTCCTGTCTCAGCCCCCCAAGTACTGGGCTTACAGGCACACGCCACCATGCCTGGCTTAAAAACTCAGATATTTCAAATATGGCTTTCAACTCTGTGAAAGCCTAGAGCATGGAGAACAGTGGTCCCATGAATGTGTATCTATCTCTTCCAGTATTCAAGTATTTTATGTGATTTAGTTCACTTAACCTTTACGATAATCAGATGAGGTCAATGTTATTATACTTATCCTCACTAACAGAAAATGGAATTGCATCTTAGAGAGAGCAGGTAATTTGCCTGTGGTCATACGGAGAAAGGAATGAATTTTAGGAAACAATGAGGAGCTCAAGGTTAATCTGTCATTGTCAGTTACTGACTGCAGATTGAAAGCAAACCCACATGCTCTAGAATCTAGGGATGAGGTTCAAAGAACTTGAAAAGCAAAGATGATGTTTCATTGGAAAAATGTAAAAGCTTTATTGGAATGGAACCCCACTGGATGGAAGTGAGAAGGTGGGCAAACTGCTAAAAGAAAGAAAAGAAAAGAAAAAAAGAAAAGAAAAGAAAAAAAGAAAAGAAAAGAAAAGAAAAGAAAAGAAAAAAAGAAAAGAAAAAAAAGAAAGAAAAGAAAAAAGAAAAGAAAAGAAATAAAAGAAGAGAAAAGAAAAGAAAGGAAAAGAAAAGAAAGAAAAGAAGAGAAAAGAAAAGAAAGAAAAGAAAAAAGAAAAAAAGAAAAGAAGAAAAAAGAGAAAATAACAGAGAAAAGAAAAAAGAAAGAAGGAAAGAAAGAAAAAACAGATTTATGGATGTTCATGTGCATTCAGGGGTGGATGAGACAAAGAGAAGTACCCTTGGCCACCTTTCAGAGATTCAGTTGATTGAAAAGGGAGAGAAAAAGACCTCTAAAAGGAAGTAATGTAGAAGCAGGAAGAATCCCAACATGTGCTGTGCTGCTTTTTCTCCTGGATTAGAAGACAAATATCCAGGTCTTCACTTTCTTACTAAGTCATTAGTGTCCTTGAGCAGCCCCATCCAACCTGCCCAATAAAACTTCCCTCTTTGTTGAGATGGAGATTTTGATAATTCCTGGCTGTAACTTCACAGAGTTTTATTGATGTCATTTATTCATTCATTCATAAAACCTTTACCTGACACATTTTATTTAATTTTTATTTTTTGTGGTACTGGGGATTGAACCCAGAGGCATTCTACCTCTGAACTACACCCACCTATTCAAAATTTTTTATCTTGAACACTCTCTTTAAGTTACCATGTGCTGGCCTTAAACCTGCGATCCTTCTGTTTTAGCTTCCCAAGTACTGGGATTACACACGTGCACCACTGCACTCAGCAACCTGATACATTTTATATGTCACAAACTGCTCTAAGTAGTAGGAATACTAAAATAAAAGACCCAATATTTACTCTCAAAGCCTTAAATCCCTTTCAGAAGAAGGCAGAGATGGTAGAAGAGAGAAAAAATTATATATACATGGGACAGTCTCTATCCTCATAAGATTCAGTCTTGGCTGGTAACTGGATAGGATGAATGTCTAAAAGAGGCACCTAGCCAGGCATGGTGGTGAACACTTGTAATCCCAATACTTGGGAGGCTGAGACAGGAGGATTGTGGGTTCGCGGCCAGCCTCAGTTACTTAGTGAGGCCCTCCGCAACTTAGTGAGACCCTGTTTCAAAATAAAGAATAAAAAAATAGGGCTGGGGTGTAGCTCTGAGGTAGAAGGCCCCTGGGTTCCATCCCCAGTACTGAAACATAAATAAATAAAAATAAAAATAAAAGAGGCACCTAAAACAGATTGTGACAGTATACATTTTTGAATGTATACTCAACAGTATACATTCAAAAAGGACATCTTGGAGAAGCTAACTCCCAACTTCAATACTGAAAGCATGCAGAAGTTGATGATGCACAAACAGTGAATGGATGGGTGAGGGTGTGGAGAGTAGGCTGGAGAAATAGTGAAAAGAATAAGGCTTTGACATCAGTAAGCTCTGGATCCAAATGGAAGGTATACTGTTTACTGCTTGCATCATGACAGGTACCTTGCAGGATTATTATGAAGACTGTAGACAATTTATGGGGAAACAGTAAAGTTTTAATAAATGTTAGTTGTTTTAATGATGCTTGCTTCAGTTAGTGAAAACGTGCAAAGTCATGAAGTAATGAGGAAGAATAGGATGGAGCTGGGAGGTGGGACTGAAGGTGAGATGACCAAGGTCCCGGGTTAGAAATAGTGAGTCTCACCTTAGCCTGTGTACTAGTAGCAAGAAGACTGGTAGCTTGGGGAAGGACATGAAAGGGTAAGTCCCCAGGACTCGGCACAGGTGGCCTTTGCTTAGGCCTGGCCTCCTGATTATACGCTTGTGCTCTTCATAGAGGTGGGAAATAAAGCAGAAAAATAGGTGTGGTTGGGAGATTTGGGGCAGAAGACAGGAGCAGAAGAGAGAAATGAGTTTTCTTTTATACCTGTTTGAGGTGCCTCTGGAACACCCAAAGGAAACAGCTCTGAACTGGTAATTAGAGTCATCAACACACAAGTAGTAATAAAATGTACACATATGGATGAGGTCACCTTAGGGGAGAATTGAGGGGGAAGCGAGAAGAGGTCCCAGAGAGAGGAACAGTGAATAACACTTGCCAATGGATGGGTTGAGGAAGAGAAGCCTCCCCAGGGAGGAAGGGCAGTGAATGAGGCTGGGACTTAGCATCTTCCTCTTCTCCTTTCTGAATCCCTGGCCTCTATCCTGGAGTGTCAGTCTTTAGGGCTGTTCTATGATGCCCCCTTCTAAGGTCAACATCTTATCTATCAGCCACCCCTCCTTACTCCCTTCTCCCCCCTAACATTCCCATTTCCATCATGCACAGATTTTAGCTGATCTGATAAGTTAAATCACAAGCAAACCCAAAGGAGCAGTAACCAATGGTATAATATAGCCACCCACAGTAAACAGGCTGGTAGCAATCTGTGCTTGGCAGACCGTCCTTCCCATGACACCTAAAATCACATCCGTTCCTTCTCCCATGTGCATCTTCAGTCCTTGATAAAGCATATGGAAAAGCAGAGATAGGAAGAACAGAAGGCAACAAATGGAATAGAAAATATGGCTACAAGCCCTTCTCCAGTCCCTCTTCCAGCAGGTGGAAAAACCCTGCAGGGATATTGAGGAGGCAGGAAGACATTTTAGGGCAGAAGATGATTTTCCAAACATAAGGGAAACTAGTATTCCATTGTCCCCACCTGGTATATATATGTTATACTTTTTTCCAGGTAAAGCACCATGATTTAAAATTTATTTATATATATATTTATATATTTTATATATTTTTATATATTATATATATATGACTATATATATATATGAATATATATATATATATATATATATATATATATATATATATAATCAGTATCAGGATCTACCAAACCATCTGTATGTGTGGGACACTCAAAAACTCAAAATTCTCAATTCTCAGGTAGAACTACATCAATCTGGAAAAAGTTCTAAATATTCATAAAAACCAGGATTTGAAAAGTAGACTCCAGGTGGTACCGGGTGTTCTGGGTATTGTTCAGTGTCTCAGTTTGAAAGTATGAGTATAGAACCTCACCACTAAAGTCCCAGGAGACCTCGCATGGCTCCCTTGCAGCTCACTTAGGTAATTCAAGATAGTCTAGCATGAGGGAGGGAGAGACAGAGAGAGAGGAGAGGATTTACAACCAGCACTGTGCACATGTGGACTCTTTCATCTATGGGCTTTTCTAGCTGCTTCTAACCTCTTGGTCCTCCATGTAAATATGTTTCAGAACCACTGCCCTTGGTTTATGCAGCGTGAATTGTGTAAGTTCTTTCTCCAAGTCCTTCCCTGTGGACTTTATAATGCACACTCTGAACCTCAGACAGTATATTAAGAAGCTGGCGGAGCGCCGGCACCTACTTATGCACTTGATAGATCGTAACCATTATCATGTATCTCTGGAGCATAAATTCCATGCAGAGGATTCCCTTTTCACCTAAATTCTATTTTTTTTTTTTTTTGGAGAACATGCATACATTCTGGACATACAGATGGTCTCTATAGCCTATGTGGACTATTGAGATTTTCCCGTCACCCACTTACTGATTTAGTTTCTAATACCAGATCTGATCTTTGAATATGACCAACACTTGCTGATGATTACTGCTTCCCCTGATCCTCAGAGGGATCCTGGCTTCCACCCAGAAAGGCCGCCAGGAAAACTGCCACTGGCATTGTTGGGTATTAGATCTAGGAAAGGAGCAGTTGAGACTGGAGAGATGGTGGTGTACGGCTCAAGCTCACCCAGGCGCTGGTTGGTTCTGGAAAGGAGCAAGTTGGGCTGACGTGCAGATGACTGAGTACAAAGCTGGAAGTGGGGAAAGGTCATCAGTGGCTCATGGACTTCCAAAAAATTCTCCCTTCACCTTCCTTCTGGTTTCTTTCCCTCTTTGTCTTTTCAGAAATCTCAACAGTAATTACTGAGTGTCTAACCAATGGCAGGTACTCACTATTCTAGGTATTTGGAATATGATAGTGAACACCACAAGCCGGGGTCCTGGGCTCTAGAAGCTTACCTTCTGCAGGTGGGAGGAAATACACAACAAACTAACATACCAATAGACAAGTTAATTTCCAATCATAGTAGGTAGTATGAGAATAATAAAACAGGTAACCATGGTAGAGGGTGACTGGAGTAGACAGGGTAGGGAGGGTAGGCTCCTCTGAAGATTTCACATTTGCACTGAGACCTAATAACAAGGGCACTTGGACATTTGTGAGAATGAACTTTCCAGGAGAAGGGAACAACAAATTCAAAGGCCACAAGGTAGAAATACCTTTGGTGAGTTCAAAGAATAGAGGGGAGGGCTGTGTGGCTGATGTGTATTGAAAGGAGAACAGTAGGAGATGGGAAGGAGCCACCTTCCTGTGTAAGGCATAGAGGCCAGAGACTTGATAAGATGTTAATTTTAAGGGCATAGGGGTGTAGCTCAGTGGTAGAGTATTTGGCTAGCATACACAAAGCCCTGCATTCTATCCCCAGCACTGCAAAATAAATAAATACATAAATAAAATAAATAACAATAATTTGGGTTTTATTCTAATGGGAAGCTATCAAAGATCCTTAATGAAAGGAGTGGTGTAATCTGACTTAAATTTTTTAAAAATAATTCTAGCAGATAGAGGGAGAATGGCATGGAACAAACCAGTCTCGTTATGTCATCATCATTCCTATTATTAGATTTCAAAATGACACAGTGACATCTCCACCCCAGCCACTTGGCCATTGCCAGAGCTCATCTGTAACTTCAAGCACAAAGTTTGGCCCCCATACAGACATAAAGAGGTTTAGAGAACACGAAGTAGGCCCAAAAAATAGTTCCCAGAGAGAAACGCTGCTTCGAATGTACACATTCTGGCACGTGATCCTTCCTCAAGTTCTCCAGTTTTAGCCTCACCTGCATTTTAACTCCTATAATACAGTCTCAACCCTCTGCTTCTCTTCACAGCTCAACCCGGGGTGCATATTAGAATCACCCAGGGAGACTTTAAAGATCGATAGCCAAGCTGTGCCACTTGGCCCTTAAATCAGATCTAGGAGGCTGAGGGGTCCCAGGCTTCAGTATCCTTTAAGGCTTCACCATATGATCCCATGGGAAGCCAAGGCAGCCACTGTCTCACAAAAATAGGCATTTTAGAGCTTTCCGTGGTGATGGCAAGTGGCCTGGGACCACAGGAACAGGCACTCCTGCTGTGGAGTCCTTGGAGGGCCTGGGGGAAGGCCATGATGAGCTCCCGAGGGGCAGGCACAGGCTGAGTCCGGAGCACAGGGAGCACAGGCAGGAGGCCACTCTGCAGAGCAGCCAGCAGCACGTAGCTCTGCGGTGGGCCGATTCGCAAACGAAACGAGAGGGCACATTGCCTCTTTAGAAGAATATGTGGGAACTTGACAAACTCTATTTAATAAAAAATGAAACAAAGGATGATTTCCTCCAAATAGGATGTCTGTGCTTCTATCACTATAAAGTTAGACGCCACCCCTGCTCTGAGTGCCTGGCATCCTACAGAGCTCAGAATGTAAAAGCTAACACATCTTGTCACGCTCTAAAATAAGGGAGGCAGCTTTCCCACTTTTTCATTTAGTTTTTCTACATTTGTTATGCTTAACTGCTAGGTCAAAAAAAAAAAGTAAGAAGGAAAAAGTAAAGAGAGAAGATAGTAAAATAAACCCTAGCTGACTGAGGGATGGCATTTTAGTAAAGTGGCACAATCCACTCAAACGTTTTCCATTTTTCTGGAGTGGTGGTTTGTTTCGGTTCACGTTTTCATGGTCCACAGGCTGCTCTGCAGAGTGGCCTCCTGCCTGCGCTCCCGGGTGCTCAGGCCTCAGCCTGTGCCTGCCCCTTGGGAGCTCATCATGGCCTTTCCCCAGGCCCTCCAAGGACTCCACAGCATGAGTGGGTGCTTCCTGTGATCCCAGGCCACTTGTCATCACCACGGACATAGGGTAGATAATGCTATAGAATCATAAAACACCTTTTATAGTCTCTTCTACTTTACATTTAGCACTTAATTACATTCTTCCTTATATGATTTGATATCATTTCAGATGTGTTAATCTTTGCAAATCTGGTAAACTTCTCCAAAACACATTTCTATCATAATTTCAACACCACCTGTTCACAGGTGCATGTTGCCTAGTAATGATAGATCTCATATTGAACAGACCAGGTAATACTTGTGATTCTATTTTTATTCTACTTATATCTACCCTGATCCTAATTCCCAGCTCTGCAACTTTTTATGTGTGTGTGTGTGTGTGTGTGTGTGTGTGTGTGTCTGTGTGTATGTGTGAATGTGTCTATGTACCTCCAAAGAAAGCACAATATACTCACCCTAGTAACTGTGGAACTTCAGGGCAGGTTGTTCTGAGTCTTAGTAAATAAGGCACTTCTAGAGTGTGCCTAGGAGTGAGTGAGGTACTAAGACTGCTTAGATCTAGGTTCCCTTTGTTAAGACCCAGACACTTGCAAGAAGGAGATGGACTCTATTGCAAGAAAAGCTTAGAGTCAGACCCTAACTCACAAGGAATCATAAAGCTGCTGGGGGAAGAAGTCATAGAAGAATGAATTCTCCCACTCATCTCTGAGTGCTGACTTAGATCCCCAACAGGAGAAAATATAACCTTAAGAAAAGCAAGGCAGCATTCCTTCTGAGGGCAAAAGCTGCTGTATTATTTAACAGCCTAGGGGTGGGCAGTGGGAGCCACAAGCATCATTAGCTACAATGGAGGAGAGATTGAAGTTTTCAAGAAGCAGTCTCAGTGACATGTGGATGGTGTCATCTGGGATTGACCGATGTGGAAGCCCTCCCCACAACCTCCTGAGAAGGAATGGGACCATGAGATTATGTCCTTCCCAATTACACACATGTTTATGGGAGACAAAATTAATGTCTACCATTGGTAGTGAGATTCATTGACTCCCCAAACCTTAAATCCTGCTGAAGCTTGAAGCTGGCTATCAGTAAGCTTCTGTTTTCCATTATCACCATGGTTTAAGAAATAGGAATCATAGTCACTGTCCTGACTAGAAGTTTTAAAAAGAGAATTTAAAGAATGTGAGGATTCAGTGTTTCAAAAGTTAAAGGGTACCCAGGAAAGATTCTGTAAAGTGATTTTCTGGTCGGACTGATTATCAATGTCATCTGAGAGACTTCTGTTTTCTGTTTGTTTGTTGTTTGTTTTTAATTGGAAATATTTGAATATTCTTGAAATGAAAAACACTTTTCTAATAATTTACAAACCTGAAATGCATAAAGGAAACGTTTTAAAAATCTCGATAAGCCAGGTGTGGTAGCGCACGCTTGTAATCCCAGTATTTGGGAGGCTGAGACCGGAGGATCCAGATTCACAGCCAGCCTCAGCTACTTAGTGAGGCCCTCTGCAACTTAGTGAGACCCTGTTTCAAAATAAAGAATAAAAATTAAGGCTCGGGGATGTAGCTCGGAGGTAGAATGCCCCTGGGTTCAATCCCCTGGACCTCAAAAATAAAAAATAAAAAAATAAAAAATCTGGATAATTTTTTATATTTCTGTCTTTTAAAAGATAAAAAGCAAGGCACAGATTAGGAAAGATAATGTATATGAGTCAAAATATTTATAATCAGACTATGTACCTACCTCATACAAATCATCTGAGGGACTTCTTAACAATACAGTTTCTGGATTCATCCTGTAATCATCAGAATCACCAAAGGAGTGGGAGGGAATGGAATCCTTATTTATAAAAGATTCTCCTAATGATATATGACTGGTTTGGAAACCATTTTTTATATTTATAAAATTTTTTTACACAATTAACAGACATTCACACTCGACTATTTTATAACAAATAAGAAATTATCAGTAAGTTTCCTCTTAGAAGGTGTTGACCTTAGAAGGTCTTGGTATCATGACAGGAAATGCAGAGGCCAATGTGTAATCACTCTACTGATGGTGCAGAATGAGAGTTCCTGTGCGGAGGGAGTAGAGTGCAGGAGGAGCTTTCTTCTCTGTTGAATTTGCCATCGTAGGTTCCACCCTCATTGCATGTCTGAGATCTAAATAAATAGAACAAAAATAATCTACTCTTGTCTCAGACAGATCATACGACAATAGGTAGGCTCTTTTCATTACTTCTAAATGATTTTTGCTATAAACCATCTCTGTATAGGACAAAACTCCATAGCTATCTTCCCCAAAAATTCTACTTACTTGATCTGGGGGATTTCAACCTCTGTGAATACTGAAAAGAGAATTTTCTACCAGGAGGGCCACAAGTTGGGAATACTTTATTAAACAGGATGTAGGTCGGGGGGAATGGGAAAACTGTGATAGCAATATGGGACTTGGTAGTAACAGGGCAAGAGAAATAGGAAGAGAAACTCAAATGGTATGGTATGTGAAAGGTGGTGTGCTTTGTTACATCAGTAGACAGGACACTGGATTTTAGCCTGAGCTTACCTCTCTGCTCTCCTGAGGTGGCACTTTGTCAGTCAGCTTTCCATCACTGTGATAGAACACCTGAGATAAACAACTGCTAAGGAGGAAAGATTTATTTTGGCTCATGGTTCAGAGATTTCAGTCTGTGGTCCTTGGGCTTCATTGCCTTTTTGCCTGTGGTGAGGCAGGACATCATGGTAGGGAGTATGTGACAGAGCAAAGCTGCTCATCTCATGATGGCCGGGAGCAAAGCCAGAGAGAGAGGAAGGGGCAAGGATCCCAATATCCTCTTCAAAAGCACACCCCCAGTGACCTAGCTTCCTTCCACTAGACCCCACTTTCAGCAGCACCACCTCCCAACAGCACAATGGGCTGGGGACCACGCCTTCAACATGGGCCTTTGGGGAGCATTTGAGATTCAAATCATAAAAAGCACCTTATCCAAAGCTCTGTTTTCGCATCTTTAAAGTGGAGTCGTGCATCATCTTTCTCTTTCTCTTTCTCCACTAGCTTGTGAACTAGTCTAGTACAGGCATGCTTGTATTAGTCTTTGGATCCCATTTATTGACTGACTGTGTTCTATTCCTGGCACATAATCAACACAGATGTTGAAAGAACAAGTGAAGCAGCTGTGGTCTTGAAAAACATCATCTATAGGATGCTTTTGCAGATGTTCTACAAATTGATAAATGTTTAAAACTCCATAAATTTGTCCCTAAACTAAGGCCTTGGGTAGTCCCTAGAACAAGGCATTTTGGAATTTATAAGTTTGTTAAACTCTATAGGGTTCTTATCATTGTCATTTTGTTTTGTTTATAAAGTTGTGCTTTTTCTTAAGCATTTATAAAACAGTCATAGCTTCTCCATTGCACTCATATTTCTTGTGTTTAGGCTCTGCTGATTATCTCAATGTACTACAGTTCTAAGGTGTGGGGTGAAAAGGATGTATGTACCCCATGAGTATCTGTGACTGGTGATGTTAATAATTGTTTTTCTGTTCTCATTATATTTTGACATTTTAGAAGTCAAAAGCTGCTTCACACTCTATTATCCTCTTGCACTGGACTGGGACTGAGGTCCAGGACCAAGAGAAAGTAAAAATGGAAACACACATAAAACCGAAATGGCACAACTAGGATAATAACTTTAGTTCATTCATCTGCCGACACTTGGAAATCAAGGGGCAATCACTTACCCAGAGAGATCAAAAGAATGGTACAAAGAACCAGGGTAGATCAGTCTGCCCCTAATGCTCTGCATGCCCCAAAGGTGGCAGTTTTTCTTTCTCAAAGGTGTTGTCATTTACCAGTGTATCAATCAGCTATTGTTACATAGTAAACAACCAGTAAATGTGTTGATTCCACATGCATGTGGCTGAAATGGGTTGGACTGAGCAGCTCTAAGCTACTCAGATTGGACCTAGGTCCACCCCACGTCTCAACCTCTTGAACTAAACACTACCCAAGGGAAGCTTTATTCATGGCGATGACCGAGAGAAAAGAGAACCCACACAGTCAGGCAAGTCTTGATCACGTGAGCTAGCCCAAACTTGAGGAGTGATTGAATATATTCTTTCCATGGAAGTGGCAGAGGAGGAAATAATTATTTTTAAAAGACAAATGTCCACAGGCAGAGCCCTAGTCTGATGCATTTCAAGAGTTACAGAGTCAGTTGTGCTAAAGAGGTCAAGGGTAGGTGATTCTTATATTTCTAATTCCCTGATCTTTGCCCTCATACACTGCTGATAGGACAGTGAATCAATTCTACCTTTTTAGGATGCATCTGCAATCTATATTAGCAACTTTCTACTTATTGACTTTTAAGGAGTTGTCTGATGTGAATAGAAAGATTTTTATGTAAAGTCATCCATCTGACTTTTATATTAGTGAAATATTAGAAACAATTACAGGGGATTGGTTGAATAAAGTATATCATATGCAGACGATGGGACACTACCATATTTCAATGATGCAATAGCTGAATATTTGATGACATAGAATAATATTGCCAATAGACTTGATTAATGAAAAAACCATGTTAGAAGACCATGGGTATAATATGATCCTTATTCAGTTTTTAACTCATGTAGCTATTGGTATTTATATTAAGATTCTATAGGGATATAAAATAAAACTAATTTATAGATGGAAATGACTTCCCTCTGAAACCCATTCTACCTGTTATCGTCTAAATATTGGTGTTCCCCTAAAATGTATATGTTAGAACCTAGTATCCAATGTGGTGGTATTAAAAGGTGGGAGATTTAGAGAAGTTATTAAGTCCGAAGGGCTCCGCTCTCATAAATGGGATTCATGCCCTTATCAAAGAGAATAAAGGGAGCAGCCTGGCCCTTCCACCATGTGGGAATGCAGCAAGAGGCTTCCACCTCGGAGCAGAGCAAGCTCTTGCTAGATACTGGCACCTTGATTTTGGACTTCCCAGTTTCCAGAGCTGAGAAAAATAAACTTCTGTAGTTTACCCTGTCTAAGGTATTTTCTTACAGCAACGTGACTAGACTAGGGTGCAGCCTTTCCTCTTTAACACTAGAAGAATAATCTGAAAACTGCCAAGTATGGGCTATACAATCAGTTCTTGGCGATAGAAGCGACTGGAAGTGATTTCTGCCCATCAATTTTTACACAGAGGTTCTTCCCACTCTCCCTGCTGTCCGGAATGATAATGGCTGAAATAGGATTAGAAGGCACACAGAAGATAACAAAACTACTGTCCCTGCCTGACATGCTCTTAGAACCTTTATAAAAAAGAAAAATTAATTTATATAACCTTTAATTTACTCAATTTTAGGTGACTTCATTATAGCATACAGCATGAACTCTAATACTGTAGGCTTACTAATGAATTTTGTTCTCTTCTCTCTCGTTTTCCAAAATTTCTATTTTAGATAAGTAGCTATGTGTCATTAACAAATGAAATAAAAATGTTATTTTTTCAAACCCAGACAGCTTACTCCAAGATGTCCTCAAAATAATTAATTACAGCCAGGCATGGTGACACACCTGTAATCCCAGTACTTGGGAGGCTGAGACAGGAGGATTGCAAGTTCAAGGCCAGCCTCTGCAAATTAGTGAAACCCTTTTTGGAAATAAAAAATAAAATGGGCCAGGGGTGCATATCAGTGGTAGAGGGCACCTGGGTTCCATCCCCAGTACAACAATAACAACAACAACAACAATAATAATAATAATAATATAATAATAATAATAGTAAGTTACAAATACTTTGGGCAGGTATCATTTTTTGTTTTTCTGTTTCATCTTGATTAAATTTATGGAGCAGGAAAACAACAATTATTTCTGGACCCTGCCTTTTTTTTTTTTTTTGCAGTACTGGGGATGGAACCCAGGGGCATTCTACCTTCAAGCTATACCCCAGCCCTATTTTTTATTCTTTATTTTGAAACAGGGTCTCACTAAGTTGCGGAGGGCCTCACTAAGTAGCTGAGTCTGGTCTCAGACTCCCAAGTACTGGGATTACAAGCGTGGGCCACCACACCCAGCTGACCCTGCCATTTTTGATACCTTCCCCATACTTCTTCTTAACCAGGGAAGTTTGGAAGGAAAATGTAGAATTGGAGGCTCAGTCCAAACTGGGTTTTTTTTCCTTTGGAAACTTGGATAAGTTGCTTGAACTCTAAAAACTGAGTCTCAATTTTTCTCATCTGCAAACCTTATAAAGTTACTATAAGGACCAAATGAGTAAATGGAGAATAAGAGGCATCCCAGGGTATAGCATGTCATTGTGAACGCTCTCATGAAATGTAAATTTCCATTACCTCATTTCCTGTATCTGCTAAACTTTGATCCCTAAAACCAATTATTTGCTATCGGTTGAATTGATGGGTGAAACATACAATTATGTCTTTTCAATCCTGCATTTTGACCTCTCCATTTCACACTCTTCTGGACGGGAGAATTACAGTGTTACATGACCAAATATGCCTCTGAACTCCCTCCGCCGCTCTCTCCCACCAGGCAGCAGCCATTTGAGTCGAGGAGGGAATGTGCTGACAGGCTTTTCAAGGTTAGCACAATATCCCTCCACCCCCTCAGTAGTTTATATTTTGCAAAATATAGCTGAGGCAGAGAATTGTGTTGCTCTAGGCAGAAATTAGAGCCTACTTTGTGTAAACACAATTAAAAAGTAAGGAGGAGGGGCAGATGCAAACAGAGAAAAAGCTACAGTCTGCAAAAGCACTGTATGGGATTTTCGCTGCATATGTTTTCTGAAAAGAATAGAAATAACAGCATACATACATAATCATGAAGCTCAATGTAAAACCAGTAACTCCTACAGCCCCTGGTAACCTTTACTTTATTTTGTGCTTCTCCTCTCTCATTAAATTAAATATAAAATCTACTTTAAAGCACACACACACACATACCCCACAAACACTACTTTCAGGTGGTGAACCTTTAATGAAATAAAGACTTCAGCTCCTCCTTTTTCTGTTTTATTCCTTCTCTTTCAGGATTTATATTCATAATCTCTCTCTCTCTCTCTCTCTCTCTCTCTCTCTCTCTCTCCCTCCCTCCCTCCCTCCCTTACTTCTTCCATCCCTCCCTCTTTTCCTTCTCCCCCCTTGAGCCCTCAAATCTATCCTTCTTTTTTCTTTTTCTTTTCTATTTTTTTTTTTTTTGGTGGTACTGGGGATTGAACCCAGGAACATTCTACCTCCAAGCTTCACCCCCAGCCCTTTTTATTTTTTGTTTTGAAACAGGGTCTTGCTAGGTTGGTTAGAGTCTAATTAAATTGCTAAGACTGGTCTTGAACCTGTGATCCCCCATCTCAGACTTCAAGTACTGGGATTATAGGCATGTGCCAACACCACCAGCTCAAATCTATCCTTTCTATCATCTCTCTTGGCCTCATCCTCTCCCAGTTGCTGAAGCTCTGGGGTCTTATCTTCTCCTTAGCATTTCCCTGTCTTGGATATCCCACACTATGCACACCCACGTCTCTGAGTCTTGTTGAGGTGACTGTGATGAGGTTGTCAGAAAGATGTGAGTTCACTTAGCCGTTCTCTTAAACAGCCACGTTGCATTTTAACAGTCACCTGTGTGACTGTGGACTTCAGAGCAAACTTTCCAGGATTCACTCTCACTCCAGGAACAAACTAAGGATGTAACGGGTAGAAGGATTTATGTATATATTCTTGCTGATAACTGCTCTGGGACCATGATTATATTTCTACGGGATGTTGTTTTCTCACAGGGAATTTGTGTTCTTGTGCCAGATATGACTGAAATTATTATAGTGAATATCTCCCACTGTACCTGATGTTTCATGGTTGCAGACTCTATTTGATTCACGACGGAGTAGTCAGATCTCGCATCTGATACCTATACAAAGATGTCCAAGTGTTATCCCAGGGTGGGGTGGCTGGAAGGGACACCAGAGCGCTGGCCAGTCACCAAAGAGAGGAGCAGGCAGTGAGAGAGAGGTCACTCACACGAACGTGAAAGACCCTTGATCCCTCAGTAGGATCTGACTGGGGGTTAAGAGGACTGGTCTGCATGAACCTGTGAGAGAACTGGATGGGCTGTGTGGACTCTCATTTGCAGAGAGGTAGCAGGGAAGAATCAGGTGGATGAATCTGCTCCAAATAGGAAGGGAAACCCTGTAAAATGGATGGAAATTATAATTAATATAGTTATCATCTACCGAGGGCTTACTTCAGGCTATGTGTCATTCTAAATGTGTTTCATGTATTATCTCACTTAAATATAGGCAGAATGCCCTGCTCATCAGAGTAAAGCAAGATGAATTTAAAAAAAAAAAATTAGAATTCTGGTGACTCCTGGGAGAAACAGAACCGAGGAGGTTTCAGCCAAAAATTAAAATATTTTTAGCAGTGAAAAGTAAAGCATTAGATAAACAGATGCTAAGCTTTGGGCCAGTTCTTTTGAATAAATACATGTGTGAGTTACACGTTATTTCTTGCTGTGTTTGCATGGGGCTAAGCAGTAAACCTGTGTTACCTCGTTTAGTCATCACAAGAAGTCTAAAATATAGATGTCATACAAAGAGACTGGAGTTTTGATCATTTGAGTAACTTCTCCAAGATTATATAGGTAGGAAATTGCAAAGCTACAACTTGAACCTAGCATGATTTTTCCCTCTCTCTGGCCTTTAATCACCACCATATACCGTCTCTGGTCTGTCTGTTCCGTTTCTCTTCCCACCTAGATCTTCTTGGTTGTCGATAATTCTCCTCTTACTCTCATTAACGACTATGACCTTGAACCTAACTATTACTCTTCACAGAAACCAGGAAATAAATATCGAATTCTATCCATCAGGATAGAACTCTCTAAACCCTTCTCCTCCTAAGGCATAATTTGACACTATCCTAAACTCAGAACAAGCACACAACATTCTTTTACCAAACTTATCCACACTTCAAATCAGATCAAACTCTCTTGATGCCAAATGCTTAATGCAGAATCATATAGCTCAGCCTTGTGTCATAATATCAGCTTGCATTTCTTGAGCGGCTGTCATCCCCATGGAGACCAAAGCAAATTACAACCATGGACCAGCGTGCATCTATATATAGGTGTCTCTTCACCCCCTGGGGGCACAGCTCTCAGACTCTTGAAGAATTTTCTGACAGTTCTAAAGAGGAATGAAGAAATCGTGTGCTAAATATCCATTTTAAACCCAATAAATGGGAAACTAGAGAATATTATAACTCTATACAGAACTTCTCAATGCCTTAGTGGTTAAATGTAGTATTTACCATTACATTCTAGAGAAGAAAAAAATTCTTTGAAAAGTAGCACTGGCTTAATAGCCTCTCAAATTCTATTTTCTAAGTGTAAAAAAAAAACAGATGTTTATTTACTTAATAAGCCTTTTGTCTCTCTACTGTCCTGAATGTTATGTGTTCTTTTTGGATAATGAAAATGTTTTATATCACAGCCTCAAAAGAAAAGTCTTGGCCGGGCGTGGTGGTGCACACCTATAATATCAGGACTTGGGAGGCTAAGACAGGAGGATCACAGTTTGGAGGCCAGCCTCAGCAACTTAGTGAGACCCTGTTTCCAAATAAAAAAAAATAGGGCTCAGGTGTAGCTCAGAGGTAGAATGCCCCAGAGTTCAATCCCCAGTATCACCAAAAAAAAAAAAATGTCTTCCCAACCATAGGACTTTTAAAATTTTCAATTACAAATAATTCAACATAATTAAATGCCAACTGTTGTAACCACTTGTCTAGAAACTAGAGTGTAAGGGGTAGGGGGAATAATATAGAAGAAAAATTAGCTATAACACCTGCTCTTAGGGATCTCACAGTATGGTAGAAAAAAGAGGTATAAACAAGCTATGCCATGTTAGAACAGCGAGTTCTCCCTCGAGGAATAGCTAAATCCAACAGAGGAGATGGCAGGATATTTCCTGACCATAATAGTGTTGAGAGAAAGCATCCCATGGGCCTCTCATGTTTCTTCACCCTTTTGTTAGTAAGCACTGTCTTTTTGGTCTCTTTTCAAGGATGTTTGTATAGCAAGCAGCCTTGGAAAATAGAACGAGTACCTTTCTCCGGAGCAGAGAGCAGATTTTCTTACTTTCCAGTCTAATAAAGATATTGACAAAAAGTAGGCATGATTGCAGCCTCTGTTATAAGAGTCAGATTCCCTAAGCTTGGGGTTCTTCAGCTAAGTAACATCCACCTGTCCTCCTCTACTTCAGCCCCATGGGACTTGGAGGCTGGAAATAAGAGATGATACAAACATGATACTCATCATCTTTGCTCTGCCATGCATATTAAATTTTTTTCTCTCTATCCCAAGAGTTTTTTTGTCTTCTATCAATACCATGAAACAGCAACATGCTAATGTAAGGTAAAAATCTCAAACTCTTTACAGTTCCTCACAGATGCCTTTACTATATAGGTTAGGCACTCATCTAAGCACTGTGTGCTTATTAACTCATCCTTAACAACCATGCTACTGTATAGATTCTACTATTACCATCGCCCCCACATTACAAGTAAGAGAAAGCTAGGCACGGGGAGATTACATTAGCACCAGAGACATCATTTGAATCTGGGCAGAGTCTGCACATTCGACTACTTGGCTTTGCTATGTCCATGCCACAGAGGTCAACACACTCCTGGACATTGTAATAATCCACTACTGGTGGGGTTGCAAGTTGTGCTATGGCTTGCAGTTGGTTCCTCATTTAGAAAGTCTACTGATGTTGAAAGGATCAATGAAAGAGTCTTCTGGGAAAGAGTAGAAGCCAGTACCCAACATGTTTACATAGTAATGGCAATGAGATATTTCAGGTGGAGGAAAGAAGCTAATGAAGAAAACTGGCAAGGGGAAGCCTATGGGTATAAGGAGACCAGAAAAATGCGATGCTGGAATAGGCGAATAGAAAATGTTCCAAGGTGAGGTGGCATGTTAGTCTAGAGAAGCATCCTTTGCCTTGGGCAACATAAAAAGGTTGTTATGATATTCATCATAGTAGTTTTAGTGGAATAACAAAATCAGAAGCTAGATTAGAAAAGAGAAAGAGAAATCGTATAGACAGCTTTTTCTGGAAGTGTGGTTTGAAGAGATGGTCATTGGAGGGATATGAGGACATGGTAGGGTTTCATTTTATTTATTTAGTTAGTTTAACTAAGATGGTAAATAGCAGAACATGTAGAAATGACTCCATAGAGTAAGAGAGATTGGTTATATTTGAGAGAAAAGATAAGCAAAATAAAAAATTCTTGAAAAATTGAGAAAGGATTTGATGACAGGAAGAGAGCAGGGGCTAAAGAGAGGAGGCTTACCCAAGATCTCTAGCCAGTTAATGGCAATAAAGGGATTAAAACTCAGGCCTGTACTTCTTTTCCTGTGTCCATAGCTCTTTGGGAATGCCATTTCATATTACTTTCATTCCAATGTTGCACAACATTGAGGCAGAGAAGAAACCTTAATGATTTTGTAACAATTAGCTTGCTCAAATTAGATTTTACTAGTAAAACACCGACAACTTTTCAAAAACTATTCTTTGAAAATATTAATCTAATTAAGGGAAGTGATGCAATACATGTCAGGGTTCACTATAGTTCAACAATGCTATTTTTATTCTTGTGTTTTTAAGGTGAGTTTAGTCAAGCTTTATAGTATACACAGGGCTCTTTGGCCTGTTATAATTTCCCAACACATCATTCCCCCAGAAAGCTGGAAAGCTCTGTTGTTTTGCATTATTTTCTCTGCTCATCCCTTTCCATTTAAGGGACTTTCATTAGGTTTTGGTGCCTACCTTCCCAGCTTCTTCCTCCAGTTTCTAATTGAAAGCAGGAGACCTCCAGCAGGAAATGGAGAATGTGGAACATGGTACCTCATCTCATCTAAGAATCTCAATGAAGTATCAGGCATACTGAGGCTTTTATTTGTCTGGTTTTGTTGTCATTGTTGCAATAAAACAACAACAAAAAAAAGATTAAAAACAAAGGATCTTACATAAGGGAAAGTGAGCTCTATTCATTTACTCTGACAAGTGTGATGGAGTTTTAATTACAAAAATACTTAACAGTATACAGATAAACTTGCGATTGTACATCATGTAAAATTAATGAAATAATCATAATGAAAGCTCTTACTGTGACAGCTGGCAGCTTAGTCCTTGTGGTTTTTATAAAAAGAAAGACAACATCAAGTTTATATGTGCATGAGTGTGTGTGTGTGTGTGTGTGTGTGTGTGTGTGTGTGTATGCATGTAATGCTATAAACTTTTGTCCTGGCATCTAAAAACAAAGATTGCTGTTTGCCTTCATACTTAACTTTGTATACTCATTTAGGTTTTCAATGGTGTGTGTGTGTGTGTGTGTGTGTGTGTGTGTGTGTGTACCCATGCGTGTTTTGTAGGTAATAAATAGATTCTACTTATATGTTGTCTCCTTAAAAAGATAGTAATTTCTTGATGGCAAGAAATCTGGCTTCATTCCCGAAGTATTGTCCTCATCTTTTGCAAAATGTTCATTATATGCAATTCACTCAAATGCAGCTGCTGCTGCTACAGCAGTTGAAGATGAAGAATTGAGATGAAGATACTGATAAAGATAGAATGGTGGGGAAGCCAATGTTGACACAGAGCAAAACAGCACTTTACAACAAAGGGTAAATTTGGATCATTTGGCATAAAGTAATGAGGAAGTACCAAGTGTATTTATAATGATGGGTATAAGGACAGAAAGATTAAGAATCTCCAGATTAAAGAGTTAAAGGGTAATATTCAGAAGTTTTTAAAAAACAATAACAACAACAAAATTAAGCATGGATTCTTGGATTTTTTTCCCTACTGGCTCTAGAAAAGTTTGGGGAAGGTAAAATAAACTCATATCTATTTTTAGGCTAGTTATTAAACGGTGCTCTTTCAAGTCTCTGACATTTGCTTACTGCAATTTTTTCCCAGAGACATAAGGAATTGGGATGATTAATCCACAAGAACAGACATAACCCTGGCAAGTTGTTTTTCCTAAAAGGAAGAGAAATTTCATACTACTTCCTACTAGTGCAAGGCTCTGTCCAGAGTTAAATAAAAATGTGATAAGATTGTAGGATTTGGATCCAGATCTAAATTATATTACAACTATTGACTGTATTAATCTGTGGCTAAGAGTTGATGACTTTGATTTTCTGCTATGTATATTTCTAGAGCTCAGCCATTGTAATAAGAATAATTGGATTGAGACAATCACCATTCTGAACAAAATCTTAAATTTTTAATTTTCAAATATTGAAAGTGAAGGAAAAATTGAACATGATCAGCACCTTATTATACCATTTGAAAAGAGTCTGCTCTAGTTATGACATTTAACAATATAGTCTCCATTTCATGGAAAATGACCAGACATGTTCTTCATGGCTGATTTATATATGCTACTTTGTCTAGTAATGATTTTATTAATTCATCAACACCAAAGGACAATATGCAGACAGAACCCTACTGGGTTTAAAATGGACCTCACCAGATTAACTCATAAGTAATTTCTCTGGTCTAATAACTGAACAGGAATGAAATTTCAGGTTCTTCTTAGGTGTTAGCCCAACATCCAACCTAGTAGTTTTCTAAGTATTTTAAAGTTTTCAGAAGAAATAAACCACATACAATTAAATATGTCTAGCTGGCTATATATTATTTTTCAAAAGGCCTTTGGGAAAGCTTATCAGAATCATGGACCTCCTAGAGTTATTTTTGATGCAATACTCAGATTTTATTCTTTCAACAGGAAAAAAAGAAAGTATTTTTTGCTAGTGACTTTGTCAATTTTTCAAAAGTCACTAAAATGTCCACAAGTTAGTATCTGTTCACAAATCTCTTTGACTTATTCCAATTGATTTGACCCCTCCCCCACAACACATAAGCACTCCATTGGCATTCTGCAAGGAGGTCATTCATAAAACTGAAAAATTAAAAGTGTCTAGGCATTGATCATGTGTCCCTCGAGGAGAGACTTGCAAGATCTTGCTTTCTCTCACACAGGATAAGTGGGTCACTTGTAGGCTGCCATCTGTTCACACTGTGTCATAATTAAATATTCAAGAAAACTTAGCTTAAGTAAAAATGCAAGAAATTTTGTGCTTTTCCAGAGAGAGCAAGTAAGTTTCATCTTATATGCAAATGCCAATCAATTGACAGTGACAGAGTTAAGCATGGTGCTGAGAAAATTGTTGAGGTCATACCTAGGTTCAGTAGGAAAGAATGCTTTGCCAGAATAGCGCTATTCACAATGAATGCAGCAAAGCCATGTGTCAAGAATTTATTGCCTTGGGATAGATAGACCTCTGGTGGGAGGTAACAATGACCTGTACCAAGCAGCTATGAGCAGTTTCCATGCTCGCTAAGCAAAACCGAGAGAGACACTATTGGCAGTTTTCCTAACATCTAATCAAGTGAAGGTTAATTATCAATATTGACTGTTAATCAAGATCCAGTTTCACGTGGGAATATACAGACATCCAGTTTGCTGGTTGTTGGTGTACATGGGGACAAAGAAAGCACAGTTCAACAGCAAGGAACAGGCTTTATTCAAAGATAAAACCTGGAAGGAGGCAACTGACCAGGAGAGAGAGTCCACGAATGTCAGGAACCCACCTCCTTACAGACATAGGGCTTTTTATGGGGCAAGGAAGAGGGGAGTGCAGGAGTAGTCATGTAAGCCACTGGTTGGTGGACTAGTGGCCAGGTCATCTCGGGGCAGAGCAATGGTCAGGGGGCGTTTCTCTTTCTTTGTTCCTTTGTTCTTGGTCCTCCTCCGGCAAGGCCTCATGACTGGACCTCACAGTGCCCACACTGCTTCAGCAAGTAATGAAAAAAGAATAAATCACCACAGTGTTCATAGTCTTTTGTCCTTGGGATTTATGTGACATTTGCTTAGCCCATTAGTTGTGTTTAGATAAAAAATTAAACAAATTCTGTCTTCAAAAATGACCCACAGGCAGGATTATATGTACTACGAGTACATATCCATAAAATAGAGAAAGAATCCCTATTCAAACTCCAAATGCAGAAATTGCCACATGTTTGTTTTTGCTGTTGCATCTCAAATTAATATTGTTACACTAATATTACTTCTTTTCTGCTTCTTGAGAAAAATCCAGATTATGACAGATCTCATGGACAACCTCAAATTTGATGATACTATTTTTAGTAATTGCATATACATTTCTCTTTAAAATGTTTAGTACAGGTTTTCATTGATGTATAGAGGAGCTTTTTTTTCTCATGACTCAGAGGAATGTGTCTGAACTTTGTAGTTCCCACTATGTTTCCAAAGAGTTTTATTCCTTCTACTACAAGAGACTTGTTGAAAGATTCCAGGGTGAGGTATTTTGCTACTCTTGTTCTTGGTGGGGGGCTTCATTCTTTGTTAAACTGTATGTTCTTATTGATTCTCAAGTATAGTTCTTTCTGTGTGGGTGAAGGTATCTACAAGCTCATTAGATTTCCAGATCCTCCATCAAAAATATACAGTGTGTATGTATGTGTGTGTAGTATTGGGGATTGAACCCAGGGTGGTTCTACTTATGAGCTATATCCCCAGCCCTATATTATTTGTTATTTTGAAACAGGGTCTCACTAAGTTAAGATGTGCTGGTTCTGGCCTCAAAACGGACCCCCATCTCAGCCTCCCAAGTACTAGGATTACAGTTGTGTACCACTGTGCCCCACTTGTCTTTTTCTTAATAAATTGAAGTTCCTGATTTCTCCATGTAGTTGCTACACCAGGAACATGCAAGTAGCACCATACATTTTCACCTTGCTCAGGACATGGCTAAAGACTAATAGGATAGGGGGACATTAAAAATGTGCCACTAAAAATTTGTCAGTCAAACTCCACCAGATTGTTTGAACTCTGCCAGAATCAATATGTGCATTCAAGATCTCCCAATTTAGAGTATTCCAATCCCAGTTCCAATGAACCAGAACAATGACTTTTTCCAGTTTTATTGACATTTCAAATATTATAGCAAGTGACACAAATGATTAAGAAGATAAAGCCAGTTTTCTGTTGCCAAAGGTCTCATAAGATGCCATTTATAAAGAGTTTGGTAAAGCCAGATTTTGTTGGCTCACTGAGAATGGATCCATTAACCGATTAGGTGTGTACGTGTATGTGCATATGTATCTGTGTGTATCTCTTCAAAGTCTTTCTCTGAATAAGGGAAAAATATAATTTATTAGGATTATACTTACTAAATGACAACCCCATACTCTTTGCACCTTTATAGAAGATCTCTCCTTCAGATGGATAATCCTGTTTGTAGTGCATGAGTAGTGCTAATTAGATTTTCAAAGGATATTATATTCCTCACCTTCAAATATCTAAATTGCTCTGTGCATTTCTTGGATTAGCTAGATACATACTATTTTGCCTTTGCAAACAAGAAGAAAAATATCCTTCTCTATAGAGACAATATGTTTTATCCTCCCAAAGCTACTCCTAATAAGGTGAAAATAGCCAGCAAATAAGGATCCTAGGGTGCCTTTCCTTGCCAGAGACGTTAACCTTGAACAGATTGTTCTGCAGCTCCTGTCAAAGGTCTGAGTGATGGATAAAATATTCTACAAGCAAGTTGATCATGCACTCCATTGCACTGAGCAGTGTTCTGGCCCATAGGCAAAGTTGCATTGACTATAACCAGGAACTCAAGGCCCACTGGCTCAGCTGTGAGATTAATTTGAAGTAAAGTTGATACATAGTTCTCTACTAGGACCCTGACACCAAAATAGTCCTGGGGGCTGCTGGTGGGGAAATGCAGAGGAGAGGGGAAATTTGAACCCACCTATAACCCATATGTTTTTCCTACACGGGGCCATTTTAATCTTAGAGGTAATAAAGGAGACATCATGAATAGATAGATGATAGATGATAGGTCGATTGATAGATAGATGATAGATAGTAGATGATTGATAGATAGATATAGTCATTATCTATCTATATATAATAGATGATAGATAGATAGATAATGAATAATATATTGCTATGGTTTGGATTTAGAAAGCCCCCCTTAGCCCTCATGGAAAAAAGGTAGCAATGTTGGAAGGGGGGCTTGGTTGCTAAGGAGGGATCCCTGGATGTATAGCCTTGGGAATTATATGGTTCCTCCTCCCCCTACTCTCTCTCTGCTTCCAGCCTCTGTGAGGTGAGAGCAGAGCCTAGCACTCTCCCTCTTGCCACTTCCTGCCACATCCCCTGGGCTCTGCAGACCCGGCCTGACATGGATAGAGCCCTGAACTCTCCCAGAACTGTGAGCAAATAAATCTTCCTCCCTTTAAGTTGTGTGGACAGTTGTTTTGGATTACAGTAGTGAGAATGTTGACTGACACATATATTATATTACTAATACTACATATATATTTCCCTTATTTCAGTATCTATTTGAAAATAGGCCACCTGAGGTCCTAAAGGCTGTACATTTGCCCAGTGTGCATTGCTAAAAAGATGGCAAAGGAAGGACCAGAACTAGATGACTAGTCCGGGGTCATGCTTCATGCCTCAGGTGTCTCTCAAGAGCATGGAATATAAAACAGGATCCACAAATACTTCACTAATTATTCAAATAAGTGCTTATTGAGGACCTACCCACGGCACCTCCATATAAGGCACCTCACTATCTTTTTATAATAATGTTCACCTTAGCTCATCACACTTTCTCCACATGTTCGCTGAGGTTCCATGGTATATGTCCAGAGGTAGGGCGAGAAAGCACTAGGGCCTCAGACAAACACTCCCTCTTTCTCCTTTCCTAGTATTTATGTTCTTGTGTGGATGGAATGCCAACTCTATGTTTTATGTCCAGTAACCCATTTAATCCTCAGAGGAAACCTGAGAAATAGGCCGTACCCTATTGTCTCCATGTGGAAAAGAAAAGCCTAAGTCTTTGGATAGCAAGTTTAATTAAATTGCCATGGTCACACAGCTGGTAAGGAGCAAGCCCAGATTCAATTTCACATCTTTCTGACTCCAAAGCCTCTGTCCTTCTGCCTTGCACACTATCTTCCAAATCCTGAGCTCATTTGATCCTCACAGCTACTCTGCAACCCGAGAAGGGAAGAGTCACTCATCTTCACAATACTGTGAGGAAATATCCTTCATCTTGATACTAAATCCAATTCCCTTTCTATATACCATTGACATGATAATTATATCTGTACAGCCTCTTAGATTGTATAAAGGGCTTTCATGTATTTATCTTATTCGTGGAGAACACCAAACGTACAAATGCTTTGTCATTTGTATCAGCACCTGAGAAGCCATCTGCTATAGTCTTTTCATATCTTGAATCTGAAAGTAGATGACTCCAGCAGTGTGTCCCTGGATAATTCATGATAATTGATTAGGATCTAATGTTCTAGCACAGTTTAAATGAAGGTCCCTATTAGAGAGATGATGGCCTAAGACCCATTTGTTAATATGGTCATTTTGTGTGTGTTTATGTGTGCATCTGTGTGTGTGTGTGTGTGTGTGTGTCCATTCATGTGTTTATGTGTGTGTTAACCAAAAGATACTCAGATGCTTTGGCCACAAGTCTGCAATCTAATAGAAAGTTAACACTTATTATTTTTGTAATCTTGGACAAAGTCAAATTTTTCTTAATTTCAGCTACTGTGTGATAAATTGAGGTTTAAAATAACCCATGGAATTATTACTGGTAATTAAATTAGCTAATTTACATAGGCCTCTCTCAAAAGTTGTCTTGTACCTAGTAGACAATCACTAAACATTTGTTCATTTATTCTGCAGATATTAAGCACCTATGCCTACAGTGCACCAGACTCAGGGATATAAAGATGAATAAGACACACAAATTGGATATTCAAATGGCCAAGGATTTAATGTTGATCTTTCACTACAAGGAACTCTATGCTTAAGGAGACCTTGTTTAAGGCTCCTAGCCACAGAGTGTTTTCAACTATGATATTGTTTATTGTTCAGAATATAACTTTGCATATTTACATTGCTTTAGAAAACCTTGTTTCTGATTTATTCCTCTTCCCTTTGCAACCTCTTACCTTTCAACAGTTCCTAATTTTTTATTTTATGTTATAGCCTATTTTTTTATGCAGTGCTGGGGATTGAACCAAGGACCTCCTGTATGCTAAACACACACTCTACCACTGAGCTACACCCCCAGCCCCTATGTTTTTCATTTTTATTTTATCTAGTTTTAACTTTTTACTTCACACTTCAAAATCTGATTAAAGTTACTCTTTAAACAGTTTCCTTATTGCTCTAATATTGATCATTTTAAATTTTGCTCTTAGTTTTTAATTTGTGTGTATCTCTATATCTTATTTCTCATTATTCTTAGATTTTTATTTTTATCATTTAATTTTAAACTTTCTCTTTGCTTAAAATGCAATTACTTTGATTTGAAGATTTGCTTTCCTACTAATGGGCAGAAATAATCACAATAGTGTGGGAAGCTTACAATGCAATGAAAACTAGTCAGAAGCCGACTTCTCACCTTTTTCTCTAAAGAAAAAAAAAACTTTCCCAAGAACCTCACTACAGTGGGCAAGTTATTAGCAGCAGGGAGAGCTACTGAGTGAGGGAGCTGGGATTCCTTCAGGTTTCTCCGACCCCAAAGCTCTGCACTTAACTCATTTCTACTGCACGGCTCTGCCCAGCCTCCCAGATGATATCTCCTAAACCAACAAACTTTTAATAGTCATTATCATGTAAAGGTAAATTTTGTCATTATTGTTACCTGAAAAGTTCACCACTATGAAGTTCTGTTGGGGGTAGGGGACGGGTTCGTCAGCTCTTTTTAGTGTTAGGAAATCAGTAATACCTGCTTTGTAATGTTTCCCAGCTGAGATTGTTATTGCATGAAGCTTCAGGGCGCTCATAAAGGACTTGTTCACGTCCTGAGGTAGACACAGGCTTTGTGCAGGGAAATCCTTGGCTTCATCTGAGGTTGTTCCCTCAACCTCGTTTCTTTAGCTAATAGAATAACCAGTTGCTTAGGAATAGACTACCATTCTTAATATTCATCACTATAGGTCAACCCAAACTTTTAGGTGATTGTTAAAATACTAACAGGTGATAATGAGGGGGAGTTAAAAATTACTTGCAAGAGACAGAAGCCCATTTTCCACTAACTTAAAGGAATGGTATGGCAAATTATATTTTACAAAGGTACAGTGGTGTGCAAGGGGTACACCAGTACATTTATCCAAATGCTCATCTTTCAGTGTGACTAATGCTCTTTCCACCTTGGAGTGGGGAGTGTGTGTCCTGTCCCCCTGAATCTGGGCTGAACCTTATGATTAGCCCAACAAATGGAGCACGGTAGAAATGATACTGTTAAATATCCAAGGAAAGGGTTTTTTAAAAAAAGATTCAGCTTCCATTTGACATAGTGTTTTTTCATATCTTGGAACCCAGCCATCGTGTAGGGTGAGCAGCTCAGCCCCTTTGCCAGGGGCTTCCCTGGTTTATCACTGAGTGTCCTGTGTCCTGAAAAAGCCTCAGCTACACCACCATGTTGTGATGAAATCCAGGTCACACGGAGAGGCTATGTGAGGGTGTTCTAAGCAGCCACCATAGCAAACTGAGGTCATAGCCAGCAGACAGCATCAGTCAGCAGGCAGGTGAGTGAATGAGATTTAGATTATTCTACCTCAGCCCTCTAGTCTCCCTGGTTAGGTACCAAAAATCACAGAGCAGAGACAAGCCATTCATACATTCATACGTGGTCTGCTATGCCATGTGTGAACTTCTTACCTATAGAAATAACCAGCGACAATAAATTAATTTTTATCGATGCATATAATTATATCTATTCATGGGGTATAATATGATATTTTGATACGTGTATATATTTGTTTTTTTGTTTTTGCGGTACCAGGGATTGAACCCAGGGGTGTTCTACCTCCGTGCTACGCCCCCGGCCCTATTTTTTATACTTTATTTTGAAACTGGGTCTCACGAAGTTGCGGAGGGCCTCACTAAGTAGAGAGAGAGAGAGACAGGGAGAGAGAGAGAGAGAGAGAGAGCTGAGGCTGGCTGCGAACCCAGATCCTCCGGTCTCTGCCTCCCAAAGTACTGGGATTACAAGCGTGTGCCACCACGTCCGGCTGATATGTGTATATATTTGTAATGATTAAGTCAAACTAATTTGCATATTCATCACCTCACTTATCATTTATGTGGTGAAACATTCCAAGTGTACTCTTTTAGCAATTTTGAAATATATAATGCATTATTATTATTATTATTACTAAGTATAGTCAACAACAAGCTTTGGAGTAATTTGTTACACAGTGGTTGTTAACTAATACATATATTCATTTAAAGGATAGAAATGTAACTGGGTTTCAAAAATTTTGAAACTAGAATACAAATATTATCTGGACTATTTTCATATTTTCCCTGCTTTCCCCTCACCTGACTTATCATTTATGTGGTGAAAACATTCAAAGTGTACTCTTTTAGCAATTTTGAAATATATAATACATTATTATTATAATTAAGTATTACTAAGTATAGTCAACAACAAGCTTTGAAGTAATTTGTTACACAGTGATTATGAACTAATAAATATATTCAGTTAAAAGATAGAAATGTAACTGAGTTTCAAGAAAATTTGAAACTAGAACACAAATATTATCTGGACTATTTTCATATTTTCCCTGCTTTCCTTACTGGGTGACCTTAATTATTACCCATGACTGATGACACGTTCCCTCCAATGTACGTTGAAACACTCACATTCTATCATGGTTTCACCCAAGAGACTTAAATCTCTGGTCTTGGAAAACAGCTCTGATTAGCCTGGCTTGGGTCAGGTCAACACCTCTGGTCTAATCGACAGTAGCTAAAGATAAGAGGAAGGAGCAGAAATAAAATCATATTTCAGGAAATGGCTTTCCCTCAGTAACCATGTGGTAGGAGGGTGAGGAGATGCAAGTTTCCATAAAAGTACAGAGTCCAAATAGATCCTACAATGCCAAGAATATAAGTACATGAATTGCATGATCTTAAATACATATTGTCTAACTTTTAGCAGAAGTTTAGTCTTGAGAAAAACTATTCATAGATGACTCTTTGAAGTATGTACAGAACATTCATTTCTGTACATTGGGTTAAAAATAGAGATTCTTGGACCTCACTCCAAATGTATAATTTCATGCCTTTTGGTCTTAGGCCTATCATATTTCTATACAATTTGATGTTAGAATAAAATCACATGCTTAATAATTACTGTGTTTTAGCAAAAAAACTTAGCATTATTTCATATCTTCTAAAAATTTTCCTTAAAGATCTCATAAAATCTTAGAAAACCTATGCAATAACCCTTAATATCTCTCTACCTCATAAATACTACTCTACCACTCACTCTAGACGAGTAACAATTTATGTCCAGTGTGCAATGAAAAAGGAGGATATATTTTTGCCTTCCTATTTCTTAGAGGATAGGGGAACCTGGATTTTAGGGTATGGTACATTTCTTTTTAGTACTTACTTGGACAACTGAATTATAGCAATGTAGGGTTTTTCTGAGGATATCACAGCTATAGCAATAAATCAATAATATATAACTTGCCTCTGAAGATCTTCTGTTTCTGCTTTGTTGGTATATTTCCAATGCTCACATAAGGATCCCAGGAGCTATAAACCCTGTCTCTGCTCTCCTCCTGAAGCCCCCCAGCCAGCCCTCCAAAATCTATGCTCCACACAGCAGTCTTCTAAAGGCCTGTGACAGACCATGCTGCTCCTCTGCCTACAGCCTGCAAACAGCCTCCCTTCAGGCTTTTTAAATGACATTCAAATAATTTTCCATAGCAAGGCCTGGCCCTCTTTCTATTTTTCTGATCCCATCTCCTCCCCCTTTCATTCTCCTGTCCTTTCTGCTGTTTCTTGAACATTCCAACAGGTGTCTGCTCCAGGACATTTGCACTCGCTCTTTCCTCTATGGGAACATATTTCCTAGATAAATACATTCTTTATTCAGGTGTCTGTTAGAAGAATGCCTCACCAAAGGGGCTTCTCTAATTCAAATAGCACACACTCACACACAACCTTCCTGCTACCCTCTTTTCTGTTGCTGTGTTATTCTTCTTCATAGTACTTCTCAGCACAGTAATACCTGGCGTGTGGAAAGGATGCATTAAATAGTTTTTGGATGTATGTATGTATGGATGGATGGATGCATACATTAACAAGATAATGGCCTGTTTACTTTGTCCTATAGAACTCCTAGAATTTTAGCATTTCTTAATGTACCTAATGTGTTTTCTGAAAGGCAAACCAGTCTCTTTCAAGAGCAGAGTTCTTTTTCCAGTTCAGTTTCTAACGTTCTTCCAAAGCGTGATTGATATAATATGTGAATTTTATAGTATTTGTACAAAATCAAATGTTTTAGACCTGTTTTCACAAATGAAGAATGATGTACTCCCTCCAGGAATGAACTATAAGAAAGAACTTGGGCTTTGAAATTTGGGGGGATTATGAAGCAATGACATTCGCTTTCAAAACCGTAAGGTGAAAGTGAATTATATGGCATAGCTGATCAGATGCTGTATCACTTAAATACTGGGGTCTGCCTGGCCATTCAGCCAAAATTCACTGTTCTAGAGGACCCAACAATGTACATGTGCTTTGTTAACAATGCAGCTGGCATTAGCACGTCTGATAATAATTGAGAAGTTTGCAACATCATCCAGGAAGGACCTGGAGTTCATATCTCAGGAGGATATGTATAACAATATTTACTGCCTAAAAGCAGACCCTAGATTTTCAAGGGCAGACAGTGAATTCACTTCTTTATACCTGGTTCCCAGTAGATGGCTGAACAAGGCAAAGCCTCGCCATTTGCACACTTTGAGTTCTCCCTGATATGGTAGAAATCTAGTTAGAGTACAGAAGCTGACAGGAAGAAAGGTGGTGCTCTTGTGCAGCCCCTAACCAAAACCAAACATGTTTCAAACTAGTACCACTAAGAAGTAGGTGCACATAATTGACTTCTCAGAGGAGACTGCCAACTCTTATTTTGTTGCAGCGGCCCCAGCAATGTGAATACCACGCCTGAGATCTGCAAAGTCAGGTCCAATTATAATCCATTGTTAGCAATGAGCACACTGGTGGCTTGGTGCTGGTAACAGATGAAACCATAGTATGTATGACTGATGTACATGTCAGAGAGAAACCCAGGTCAGCAAAACTTTAGTGCTGACTGACAGTTCAGTAATGATGATGTTACTGTATTATGGCTATGCACTGCTTCTTAAATGAGATGTTCTTAAAGACAGTTACTAACAAATCACAGAAGACCACCTGAATCAAACTGACCCACAAAGCATTGTTTTTTTATTGTTTGTTTGTTGTTTTTTGGTATTGGGGATTAAGCCCAGGACATTCTACCTCTGAACTACAACTCCAGCCCTATTTTCTGTTTTCACTAAGTTGCTAAGGATCTCGCTAAATTGCTGAGGCTGGTCTCAAACCTGACATACTCCTGTCTCCGCCTCCCAAGTACTGAGATTACAGGGATCACCACACCCAGCTCATGAAGCTTTTTGTTTTTGTTTTTGTTTTTGTTTTTGTTTTTGTTTTTGCAGAACTGGAGATTGAACCCAGGGGCATTCTACCTCCAAGCTACACCCCAGCCCTATTTTTTATTCTTTATTTTGAAACAGGCTCTCACTAAGTTGCAGAAGGCCTCCCTAAGTAGCTGAAGCTGGCTGCAGACGTGTGATCCTCCTGCCTCAGCCTCCCAAGTACTGGGATTACAAGCATGCACCACCACACCTGGCTATTTTTAATTTTTAATTTTTATTTTTTTATTGGTGCATTGTAATCATACATCTTGATGAAGTTCAGGGTGATCGAGGCATATATGCACACAGAACTCAGTGAGCCCTCCCTCAGTCCCTACCCCACTCCCTCTCCCTCTCCACCTTCCCGTACTTGACATAGTAACTGGCTTTGATAAGTTTGTGTATGTACATCATGTCCATTGAGGTGTTTCCCTCTTCAAGTCTTCCTCCCGCCTCCTCTCTCCCTCAGTTAGGTCCCCTCCTCCACTCCACTAAGGTTTCTCCTCCTTTGTCTGGAGTCCCTCCTGTGTCCCAATTTCTCCCTAGCTTCCACGTATGAGGGAGAACATCCGACTGACTTTTTGTGACTGACTTATCTCACTTAGCATAATATTCTCCAGTTCCATCCATTTCCCTGCAAATGACATAATTTTTTTGTTCTTTATGGCTAAGTAGAATTTCATTGTGTATATATCTCAAGTTTTATAATCTATTCATCTGTTGATAGACACCTAGGCTGGTTCCATAGTTTGGCAATTATAAATTATGCAGCTATAAACATAGATATGCATGCATTGCTATGGTAGTCTGGTTTCAATTCTTTTGGGTAGATACTCACAAGTGGTATAGCTGGGTCATATGATAGGCCTCATGAAGCATTTAAAAATATATATTCTTTAAAGGTTCCAACCTAGAGATTCAAATTCAGTAGATCCATCTTAGAACTCAGAAGTATATATTCTTATAAAGCTTTCTAGGTGATCTGATGCCCATGTAGGTTTGATTTTAAACTCTAAAAAAAAATATTTTAAAAGGAAATTTTAATTCCCTTTATACTCTGCAGCTTAACTATTAACAGTATTTATGGGGTTATATTAATAAAACATTTGTATATAACCTGAAATTTTGACATACCTAAATTAAAAGCTGGGGGTGAGGAGGAAAAGTTGATATAGGAATGGCATTGGCAGCCTGAGTTATAGGAAACCAAAGGATAAAACTGAATGTTTAAAAATAAACAATAGATATATGAAAGTAGAAATATAAAGTTAAATGCCTGGCATGGTGAGGCATACCTGTAATCCCAGTACTTGGGAGTCTGAGACAGGAGAATAGCAGGTTCGAGGCCAGCTTCAGTAACTTGGTGAGACCCTATTTCAAAATAATAAAAAAATACTTCTGGGGATGTAGTTCAAAGGTAGAACACCCTGAGTTCAATCCTTAGAGTACAAAAAAAGAAAAAGAAAAAGAAAGGAAAAGAAAAAAAGAAACATGGAGCTTAATTCCAGAGGAAACAGCTCAAGAAATTCAGTGACTGATTCTAGGGGAGAAATACTGGGGACATGGAAGGTGGCGGCTGCTACTTTTTCATTATAAACATCATGGAGTTCTCTGACTAATTAATGTGCATATGTAACTGCTTGACGGAGAATTAACAAGAACCAGATTTAACCCTCCTACTTTAAACAATAAAAATGAGACAAAACATATGGAACCTCAAACCAGGCACTCTGCCGAAGGCAATGTAAGGACAGCAGTCCCTGAGCGATTAGAAGCCAGTATGGTGAATCCTCACAGCCCCAGCTCATGGCCTTGAGCGGGTTTGTGGGGACAGTGCTGGGAGCAGGGCCCAAGCAGCATCCAGCAGAGTCCTGAGATGCGGGGTTCCTCAAAACCAAGTACTAGAGGTGAGAGCTTCACTGACAGCGACTCGGTATCTAGAGAAAAGCCCTGTGAGTGTTCTGGTCAGCACATGAACCAGAAGAAACCATCCATGGCCTGGGCAAGAGCCCTGGATAATCAGAGGACACTGCACTCCACTTCCATTCAACACTTGTGCTGGAGGATCTAGCTGGGGCAATACGAAACAAATAAAAAGAAAGGCAGAAAGAGAGGCAGAGAGGCAGAGAGGAAGG
>PVJS01015008.1:17055-33264 GCA_004027185.1 Glis glis | reverse complement strand
GTTGTCCCCTAAACTCAGGAGCTCCAAGGTTTTCCCCTTAAACTACTAGACTGCTACTTCTCTAAAAACTGCTGGAATTCCCTTTGTGGAGCTGAGTTCACTGGTGAGGAAAGTAGGCAGAACATGCAACCTGGAGGCACTGGGCCTGGTGTTTGCATCATAATCTAGCCTAGAGCTCAAACAGACATAATCCTGGTGGATTGCAAAGCTGTGCTCTAATCATGCCCTGCCCAGAACTACCACACATGTCTTGGACAAGACATTTACAAACCACTTTTACAGGCAAGTAAAAACTAATGTATAAATCACACTAAAGACTCAACTCATTCCATCATCTCACTGTGGAACAATGGGTAACCCAGGTTGATGGATCTAACTTATCTGTCATGTTTCCAAATAAAGTCAATTCAATTTTCAAAGAATAAAACATAACCCTTGATTGAGAGGACACAAGATTGCCTATGTTCTAACAGAAATTAGAAATCAAAATGACTACAAATTTGAAGCAATGTACAGTAGGACTGAAATACTTACACAGACTCTCAGATACAATAGAAGGCAACAGTTGTTAAATATGAAAATTATGGTACATGTGTTAAGTAGCCAATACTATTTCATTAGAGCCAACCCCATGCCATCTTTTAGTACTCAACACAAACTCAATGATGACAATAAAGCTAACAAAACAAAGCAACCAGCTAAATTGATTTCCTTATAAATGATACTCAAACTGACTGATAGTAAAGTTTTGGGTGACATGGGTATTAAGAGTAACACAAGAACTTTGAGAAATGATGATCTACAATGACCACAGAGGAACCAAAAGAAGAAAAGTGCAACATTTGAATTGTGAATAGCCTGGTTGCTCTGTGTTTGGAAAGTCAAACATGCGTGGCTGAATACAATACTTGCTTATAGGTGACAAAATATATTTCCTGTAGGTATGGGAAACAAGCAAGGCAAAACAAGGGCTGTTTAAAGTGTGGGTAAGTGGAAGGGACAGTAGCTGAAATTAGCAGCTGTAGTTTCTGACTTTATCTATATCCTGTTTCTCACTTGGGCGGGCTGCCTCGGCACATGATTTATTCTTAAACATTAAGTACCAGTTTCCTGAGGCATTGTTTGAGTTTAACAGTGTCACAGAGTAAAAAGGGAGAAACCATAACTCCTTTTTATGTTTTTTCAAATAGGGAAATTGAACAGAAGGTGGATATATGATTAACACCGAGAAGGACTGTTGTACGTGTACGTATGTGCATGTGTGTGTGTATGTGTCTGTGAGAGAGCGAGAAAGAGGGAGGAGGAGAGAGAGAGAGAGAGGAGGTGGTGGGTGGTCAGAGCCCAGATGCTGGTTCAGGGCTGCCTTGGTTCATAGAATTTGCTTTGTACAGCCAACTAGAGACCAATTAAGAAATAATTGATTTGAGCTGGGCACAGTGGCATACTCCTGTAATGACAGCTACTAGGGAGGCTGAGGCACAAGGATCACAAGTTCACAAGTGCCAAAAATGAAATAAAATTGGCTGGACAAGTAGCTCAGCATTAGAACTCTTTCCTGGCATGTGCCAGGTCCTGGGTTCAATACCCAATGCTACAAAGTAAATAAATACATAGATAATAAATAAATAAATAAATAAATAAATACATAAATAAATACATAAATAAATACATAAATAAATAGACATTTAATTTGGTCATGAAGTTCCCAGGTAACTAAACAATGTGAGTACAATGGATGAATAAACCGTTGATTAGGCATTGAAAATTAAGCCAGAGAGTCTATTCTACAGTAGAGGACGTAACATGAATCCCTGCATCAGGAGCTGGAAGGGCAAATGTTGAGAGTTCATCAAAACAAATTTCAGTACCCAGAAAGGTCTTTTATTTTATCTTTTTATTGAAATATAACATGCTTTCAAAAAATACAGATATCTAAGTAGGCAGTGTGGTGCATATTTACAATGTGAACAGACCTGTATATGTGCCTCCCAGGATTTTAAAAAGAGCATTAACAACAGCCCAGGCGGTTCCCACACTCTCCATCCTACTCAATATCCCTTACAAAGACTACTAATATACTGATTTCTATACATTAGTTTTTCTCTGTTTATATTGCTTCTATTTTACTTTCATTATAATTATTATTTTAGGTGGTGCTGGGGCTTAAACTTGGGCCTTATCCATGCATATACCCTACCACTGAGACACATCCCTGGCCTGTAAACATTTTAATAAATCTTTTTTTTATGAACTCTTGTATTGTTTCTGATTGTCCAGTTGATCAAAGGGGACTCTGAGAGAGCTTGCGTGTTTAATCTTTCAGGGCAGCCATAATGAGAGCAGATGACATCCCTTCCCTTCAGAGGTGAAGGTCATCTCATCTCTAGTGATTTCCCACTTTACACAGGGGGCTGCACAGCCCAGGATAAGGTGCCCTGCTGTGGGGCAGCTCTTGTGCCAATGCCCAGAGTCTCTGCACTGTATCATGTATTAGGTCTCCAGTTCTCCCCTTTCTGATTGTATTTGCCCTCTTAGTGACTCTGAGAATGTGTGGGCTACTACATAGATCAACAGCAAATTATGGGCTTCTTCTCCTGCATGTTGTCATGTCCTTTGACACTTTATGGTCTACTCTACCTTATCCCTGCTGTTGAAAACCCCAGAAGTGATTAATACAGGTTGAATACACATAGTCTGTTTTTGAAGTTTTCTTTAAATATCCAGGGAAGATTGGTTTATAAAATAGGTGCCCCGTGAAATTTGTCTTTCATGAGAGCTGGGATCAATGTATACACTCTAAGGGCTTCTGTCAGCAATCCCAAGAAAAAAAGCAGGATTTTCATCTTTATCTTGTATTATCTTTCCTAATCTTTTCATAGTTAATGTGTCTATCCATGTAACTTTTCTTCTATTACACAACTGATCACATGACTGCACTTTTAAATATCTGTGCTCCAATCTGATAATTCCAATGAGGATTTTGGTTGAGCACTGTAACTGCTCCTGCCAGCTGAATTTGGTCTCAGGCAGCTACTTCATCTGCATACGCTAGACCAACTGCCTTAATGCAGACCTTTTCTTCTGGGTTGCAACAGGCAGAAAGAACTACCTAAATTATGCCCATGCTAACTCAAAAGTAATAGTCAATCCTTGACATTCATCTATAAATGTGCTGGCAACCTCCGAGAATCAACCCAGATTTGTCTGCACTGAGTTAAATGAGTCCTGGGGAAAGGACAACGTCCTCTCATTATGCCTCCTTCTCCATCAGCCACTTCATGAAGCGGGGAAATGCTTGAAGATTTAGAAGTTCCTGGGTGGTGCGATGCTCTGTTTTGGGTGGTGCCAGTCCACTACAGGGAGTATAAGTCCCACCAGTAAGGGAGGGTATAACAGGTTAGACGGGGGAGGCATAGAATGTGGGTAGCCTGGGGATGATGGGGTTGGAGACTCTGCAGAGTCAAATCCAGGGGACAAAGGAGGGCTCTCTAAAGCTCTGCTTGATTTGTCCAGAAGAAAAGACAAAGGTTAAGACTCCATATGGCTCAGGAGGCATCCTTGGATCTAGAGTGTTTGGGATCTGCAGACATGTATGACATTGGAGATAGCTCCCTTGGGTGTCATCCCAGAGGATGGTTTTCTCTGCGGGGTATCAGGTAAATCCCACATGTTTGGTGAAGCGTGAGGTTGCTCAAGATGCTGGGTGATTGCAGCCTATTTGTGTTGTCTCAAATGAACAAAGCAAGGCCCATCTGACCATGAACCAGAATGCAACTCTCATGGGTTCCCTGAGACCACTACACATCTTGGGCTGTTTTCCCTGATACCTTTGCCCAATTTTAAATAAAGGGAGCACATGTCTTTTATCTTCAGTACCTTTATATGCAAGCACTCATTTTTTAGGGAAATAGGAACCTCTGATCAGGGGAAAGAGAAACTGAAAGTGTAGAAGTTTACAGAGAAGCCATACAGTCAAAGGCAAAAGTTAAAACCAAACAAATCAATATGGTGCCACGAATTGCAATTATGCAATCAGTAACTTAGCAAGATCCTGTTTCAAAATGAAAAGGGCTGGGGGTGTAACTCAGTCATAGAACCCAACCCCCCCCCCCCCCGCAGGTTCAGTCTCCAGTACCACACACACAAAAAAATAATGGAAACAAAACAAGGGAGGTCTAGGAATTCTTATATAAATAAATCTCTGGTAGAAATTGTAATGGTTTTGGGTGGTCACATTACCCACCGGTCGGTCGTGAGTTCTTTTCTTTAGCCCAGACAGATATCATGGACCAGGAAATAAAGAGCCAGGACAAACAGTTGGGATTTAATGCAAGGCATGTTTTATTGCAAAAGCAAAAGTAACAGAAAGAGAGAGAGAAAGAAGAAAAAGCCCCTTCTAAAAGAAGTGTGGGTTTTTTATAAGTTACCCCTACCCCTTTTTTCTGAACCGGTTGTTATCTTTGCTTATGTCAGCATAAAATATAGGTGTTCACTTAGCCCACTAGATCAGCACCCACAAGAAAGAATGTTTTTTCCTCAGGTCCAGTTCCCATGCCCACAACCTTCTAAGTGTTAACATTTTTATTTTTGTTACCAAATTCATCAATAGGCTAGTTTTATTCATTAGCCTCCTCTTTGTGTTCTTTGTTCTAATATCACCCATGACTACGTGAGAAGATGTATAGTGTTCTTTATTAATTCTTTAATTTCTCTGTAGGTCTGTAACTTTTATATTTTAACTTTCGTCTCTCTTGTGCCAACATGCAGTTCTTCTGCCAGCTTGTGGGGCAGAGCAGTGAAGCAAACTGTTTAACTCTTTGGGATGTTTGCCCTGATTTGGTCAGGAAATAAAATGAAATCAGTTTTTGTTTTTTTTTGTTTTGTTTTGTTTTGTTTTGTTTTGTTTTGTTTTTTGCGGTACCGGGGATTGAACCCAGGGGCGTTCTACCTCCGCACTACACCCCTGGCCCTATTTTTTATACTTTATTTTGAAACTGGGTCTCACGAAGTTGCGGAGGGCCTCACTAAGTAGAGAGAGAGAGAGAGAGAGAGAGAGATGAGGCTGGCCACGAACCCGGATCCTCCGGTCTCCGCCTCCCAAAGTACTGGGATTACAAGCGTGTGACACCACGCCCGGCAATGAAATCAGTTTTTCATTACTGGATCAGAAATCATTAGAAATGAATTTTAGGGAAGCTAAGAGCAAACAAACAAACAAAACCTCATGAAACAAAGGTAACACTGCAAGGCACTTTACTTCTGCACAAAAGGGTGCATGCACACCATAAAATCAGGGCAAGCACACCACTCAGGCAGTATGAACTTTCTTTTCTCCCCCAACACATAGCCCACTGTATCATCCCCTATTGGCTGGGGTGAGATCTCATAATCTAATCTGGTTGGCTAGTTTCCTACTGGGCACAATTTTTTCTTTTTTTTTCTTTGCGGTACTGGGGATTGAACCCAGGGGCGTTCTACCTCCGGGCTACACCCCCAGCCCTATTTTTTATTCTTTATTTTGAAACAGGGTCTCACGAAGTTGCGGAGGGCCTCACTAGGTAGAGAGAGAGAGACAGGAAGAGAGAGAGAGAGAGAGACAGAGAGCTGAGGCTGGCCACGAACCCCGATCCTCCGGTCTCTGCCTCCCAAAGTACTGGGATTACAAGCGTGCGCCACCACGCCCGACCAATTTTTTCTTTAGAACAAAGGAGAAATAGGAAACCTATACCTCCGAGAGTATAGCATATAGACATGTATACCAAAAAGTTACAAAATGAATTCCTAAGCTACTGTTACAAAATGGATACTAGTCAGTATATATGACCTTATAACTTCCAAAGAAAAGATCATTTTTTTCTTTTTTATAAAATGTTGCTGCAGCCATCAGATTTTAGCCTTTATCAAGTCAAGTCATCATAAACAGAGACTAACAGCCAGACTAACAAACGAAAGAGCACATACAACAATTGTACTAAACCAGAGTGCACTTTCAGATAGGAAGGCCATGCTACATTACAAAAATAAACCGTCTTTTTCTTATTCACAGGTTTATCCTTATAAATAGAGCAGACAGCCAAATTCTCCCTAGAGAGCATCAACACAGAATCAGCAAGGTCCAGTCTTATGCAAATGACAAAAGACCTCATGTCAACTGGGTTTCTCTCAGTACCTTACCTCCCTTCCCTGCTAACTGGCAGCACACAGTTACAGAATCCAAACTTCCCTCTCAGACAAATGGCAGAGCTCAAAATGGTTCAAAAGAAAATGAATTGGCTCGAAAGAGCCCCAAACGACAAGAAAACGGAAGGACAAGGCCCAACGGGCTCCACTGGGAAAACTTGGGGCCTGTGGAATTCAGAAGTTCATTTCTTTGCTTCACCAAATGATGGCAAAAAGCAGCCAATGCTGCTCCAAAGTGGAAAGTAAGGGCGGGACCCTGAAATCAAGGAGACCTCAGCAGCTTCATGGACCTTCTATTCCTGCCCTCTTTGTCAGGTGCGGTGGATATTTGGACATTTAGCTAATGTCTGAAGGGTGTGCTTTCTCCTGGTTCAGCTTAGCAAACTTGTTGCCAGAGTCCTGGGCTAGAGACCTGACTGTGGGATCCAACAAATCCAGTCCAGCCACTCACCCCGAATCCAAACAGAAAAGGTCACAGTGAAAAGCGTGAATGGAGCGTTAATCCGTGTAGCTACACCTGGAGGACAAGGGACCCTGACCTTAGCCCGTCTTCAAGGAGCCGACAATGGTGTCGAGGTTTTATAGAAAGGGGAATGAGGGCAAGGTTGGGGGTTTGCACAGCTAGTTCTTCCCCCAAGACAATACCTATTTCGGTCACTTTCCCTATAGGGGCCCATTCTGATAATTCGGACATGTAGAAAATTATGTCCCATTTATCTGTTAATTTTTTTAACGTGCCTTTATTGGTGCATTGGAGTCTTACATTGCAATGAATATCTATTTGATGTTAACATATATGCACACAGCTCTTAGTGCCCCTCTGCCTCCCCCCACCATATGAAGTACCAAGAATGGTGTTAGTATATTTTCACATGTACATATTGTTTATGATAATAATTCCATTAATTCACTTCTTTCTTGCCCTCCCCCTTCCCTTGTATTACTTCCCTTGTTCCGCTGAGGGTTCTCCATTATCAACCGAAGTCCCTTGTGTGACCCTACTACTCCTTAGGTTGCACATATTAATGAAAACATACGTCCCTTCTTTTTTTGTGATTGACTGATCTCGCTTAACATAATGTTCTCCAGATCCTTCCACTTTCTTACAAATGATGTTATTTTGTTCTTCTTTATTGCTGAGTAGAATTCCATTGTGTGTATTTCCCACAATTTTGTAATCCACTCATCTGTTGATGGACACCTAGGTTGGTTGCATGATTTGACCACTGTGAATTGTGCTGCTATGAACATGGGTATGCATATATTACTATAGTTTTCTGGTTTCAATCCCTTTGGTATGATACCCAGTAGTGGTATAGCCGGGTCATATGGTGGATCCATTCCCAGTTTTCTGAGGAATCTCCACACTGATCTCCATAGTGGTTGAACTAGCTTGCAATCCCACCAACATGTAGAAGAGACCCAGTTTCCCCACATCCTCGCCAACATTTGTTGTTGTTTGATTTCTTAATGATTGCCATTCTTATTGGGGTCAGATGAAATCTTAGGGTAGTTTTGATTTGCATCTCCCTGATTGCTAATGATGTTGAACATTTTTTCATGTATCTATTGGCCATTTGTATCTCTTCTTTCGTGAAATGTCTATTCATTTCAGCTGCCCACTTCTTGATCGGATTATTTATTTTCTTAGTGTAGAGCCTTTTAAGTTCTTTGTATATCCTAGATATTAGACCTCTGTCAGAGGGATAGCTTGCAAATATCTTCTCCCATTCTGTAGGCTTTCTCTTTAGGCTCTTGATGGTTTCCTTTGATGAGCAGAAGCTTTGTAGTTTAATGCTATTCCACTTATTAATTATTGTTTTAATTTCCTGTGCTTTGGAGGTCTTGTTGAGGAAGTTTCTACCTTTGCCTATATGTTGGAGTGTTGAACCTATGCCTTCTTCTAATAATTTCACAGACTCTGGTCTAACTTCCAGGTCTTTAATCCATCTCGAGTTGATTCCTGTGCAGGGTGAGAGGTAAGGATTTAGTCCCATTTTTCTACAGGTAGATAACCAGTTTTCCCAGCACCATTTGTTGAAAAGACTGTCCTTTCTCCAACGTATGTGTTTAGTACCTTTGTCAAAAATCAAGACTATAAGTTTGTGAACTTGTTTCTGTATCTTCTATTCTGTTCCACTGATCTATGTGTCTGTTTTTTGTGCTAATACCCATTTATGTGTTTAAATAAGTGGATTTCTATTATAGAACTTGTTTTTCTTTTTATAATACAATTAAACTGTATTTGTTCTGTATCACGTAGCTCTACTGTTATTCTGATGGCTGTGTAGTATTTACTAGTATGCAGCCACCATATTTTGTTACCCACGCCTATAGTGAACAGTGGTCTCTAATGCTTCTGTTTAAAAATCTTTCTACATATATGATTACCTAGTTAATTTTTTTTTCTTTTTGTGGAAGGACTTTATTTGGAACCTCAGGATAGATCTGAATCAGTGTTCCAAAGAACACAAGGAAAGCAAGAGTTTAAACAGCAAGCAGTACAAAGTGATCAAAATTTCTGTGTAGGGAACTGAGAAAGAACAGGGGCTGTGTGACCAGAGCTACCTGGCTGAGAGAAGATACAGAAAAGAATGCATATACTTAGTAAAGTGTCCAGAAAGCCAGAGCCCGATGACCTCTCGGTTTGCATCCGGAGTCTCTGGCACAGTGTGATGATCTGTTCTGGCTGCCTCAGTGGGAGGTAGCTGAGTTCACACGCTGAGGCAGCAACTGGAGGCCTGGGAAGGGCCCTCCATGGCCTCCTCACTCCATTTTGAAAGGCCCTTTCCATATCATTGCCACCCTAATTGTCCTTTGATTTTCACAGGAACAAAGATTCATCAAACACTTCTCCATGTACTGAACAGAGGCCAAGAGCTGAGACTCAGTGGCTTTGTCCAGGCGTCATCAACAATGTCACCAGTCCACTCATGCGGTCTTCATCTGCTTCCACCTGGCATTTGAAGGGTGTTCTGTGTCCTCCAAGTTTGTCTTGTGATCAAGGAACTTTGCTAACACCGTGCTGTACTTTCTGAACATATCTGACATTAACTCTGGGGCATTGTGTTAGTTTGCTTGAACTCCCATAACAAAGTTCCTTAGACCGAGTGCTCAAAACCCAGACATTTTCTCATGGTTCTGGAGCGCAGAAGTCCAAGGTCAGGTTGTCAGGGGGTTGTTTTCTCCTGAGGCCTCTCTCCTCGGCCTGTAAATGTCAGTTTTCCCTGTGTCCACACACGGTCTCCCTCTGTGTCCCTTCTTCATTTGTCATGCGTTCCTCTGTGTGTCTATAATATGGTTGGAGTGCTGGGACCAAAGTGTGTACATACTTTTACCCATTAGTTAGGCTGCCCTCCAGAATGACTGCCCAGTCTACAATTCCAGGACACACAGAGAACACCAGATTTGGCCACACCCTCACCAGCATTGATGCCATCTGGCCTCCTCATCTGTGAATGGAATGCTTTTAAATTAGAGTTCACTTTATTGTACAGTTCTCTGATTTCTAATGAGGTTGACAATCGTCGACTAATGTGGCTTTTAAGCACATGAGTTTCTATTTTTATAAACTGCCTATGCAAACCTTTAAGTTCCCCTCTCTCTCTCTCTCTCTCTCTCTCTCTTTTGCAGTACCGGGGACTGAACCCAGGGGCATTCTGCCTCTGAGCTACACCTCTAGCCCTTTTTATTTTTTATTTCGAAATGGTCTTGTTAAGTTGCTGAGGCTGTCCTAGAATCTGCGATCCTCCTGTCTCAACCTCCCAAGTACTGGGATTACAGGTGTGATCAACCACATCCAGCAAGGAGGCTTTTATGTTTTTATTGATTGTCTATTTGTCAATTGGGTCAAGGTCACTTTATTTAATTTATAAAATTTTCTTGTATGGTTTAAGTATTAATCCATTATCAGTTTTGGACACTGTTAATATCGCTCATCCATCTCATAGCTTTGTCAATGTATCCTTTGCTTCACATAGTAAGATCCATTATTTTAAACAAACAAGACTTTAGGGATTGTAAAGAGACTTTCATAAGGTCCCCAAATTCTTATTTATTAAAGTTATGGTTTTTACCTTTCACATTTAATACATATAAAGGCAGCATTGTATAATATAATGAACATGGGTATTTTTCTCCATATAATGAGGCAGTTTTGTCAACACTCTGTATTAAATAAGTCACTTTCCTTACTGTTACTTTTTTTTGCATTTTTGGGGATTGAACACAGGGCCTTCCCCATGTTAGGCAAACACTTTAGCACTGAGTGATATCCCCAGCCCTTTTTATTTATTTTGTTTTGGGACAGGGTCTTGTTAAATTGTTCAGGTTGGTCTCAAACGCGATTCTCCTGCCTCTGCCTTCCAAGTAGCTGTGATTATAGGAGAGCGCCATGATGCCCTGCTTTAGATTCATAAGTATATGTGTCTGGTTTAGAGTCTCTTTCCTTTTATATAGATCTATGATTGCTCCTACACAAAAACCGTCATTACTATGTTAAGTAATATGGTATATTTATATGTAGTAAGCTGATGCTTTCTCTCTCTCTCTCTCTCTCTCTCTCGTATGTTTTTAACTAAACTATTTTGGGGAATCTTGGTTTTCCAATATAAATGTTAGAATGAGTTTCAGTGGTTCCCAGAGGAGAGAAAAAGAGGAAATGTTTTCACTAATTTTAATTGGAATTGTGCTGAATTTATTATTTTGGGGAGAATTGACATCTTTACAGCATCAGAAACATGGTAGTTCCCTGTGTTAGTTAGTTTTTCATTGTTGTGACCAAAATACCTGACAAGAACAACTTAGAGGAGGAAAGGTTTATTTGGCTCATGGTTTCAGAGGTTCAGTCCCTGGTTGGCCGGCTCCAAGGCAGACGCATGGAGGCAGCTGGGCACAGTGGAGGAAAGCGTCTCAGCTCATTTCACCTCTGAGCATCACTACGTTGCCAACACAGGAGCTTTTCTGCAGGACATTCCGTATCCAAACCATAACACTCTCCATATATTCAGATCTTCCTTTATGTCCTTTAAATGTTGGTTAAAATTTCCTAAAGATCTTAGACATTCATTAATATAAATGATTTTATTGCCACTATGATTTCACTATTATTTATGGTTTACTACTATAATGAACACAGTTTTGCCTTCCATTATATTTTTATTTAGATATTATTGTTATAAAGAAAATTACCAGTTATTTTATAAATTAACCTTACACTCAGCACATTTGTTGAACTACTAGTAGCTCTGACTATGTGAAATTTGTCAGCTTATCTGTAAAACATCTTGTCTGTAAATAAGGATAGTACTGTGTTGGGACATAGCAGTCAAGTAGACATGTTTGTTTTGGGTCTTAATGGGAATATGTTTCAATTTGTTTTCCTTTGGAAGAATACCCAAGACAAGGACTTGGTTTAGGTAGTTTATTTGGGAGGTGATATTAGGAAACTGGAGTAGAAAACAATGAGAGAGGAAACAAGACAACGCCAAAACACAGGTGTGCTACTGATGTGGCCTCCATGGGAATTAGGAGCTCGAGTCCTCCGCTAACAGCAGGAAGGAATGCCTCCCACAATTCTCTGCCTGAAAAACTTAAGGCTGGAGCATTTTTCCCTGGCCTTGCTACTTGGAGGTTTCCAGGTGCTCATGGGGTGTTAACCCTGCACTCTCCAGTTATGCTCACACACTCTGAGTTTCTTTCAGCTTTGGAGGAGGCCTAAGAGCAGAAAAGTGGAGAGAGATACTGTACAGGCTTGAGGAGGGATGTTGTCAGATGATCTCAGCTCACATGGAGCTGCCCCCTGTGGCTGCACCAAAAGTGAAGGTGCACAGAGGAGATAAGAGAGAGCACCAACAGCACCCACTCTGGTCCCCCCCACATCACTCAGACCCACTCCTGTCCCCTCAGTCCACTCTGGACTATTTGAGGGAAAGGCTAGTTGTAATCTCTAGAAAACACAATGCAGAAGGATTAGTGGAAGTAGCTGGTTCCCACTGCTCTGCTGGTCACAGACTGTGATCACCATGTTTTGCTTCTCTCCTCTACCATCCTTTCTAGAATTTCCTCCTTCCTGGCCAGTACTGCGGTTGTACTTAGTTGCTTGCCTGGTACAGTGACCCACACCTTCATTCCTGAGGACTCAGGGCCTTGGTTGCTGTGTCCTTCTCAGGATAAGGAGCTTGGAAATACCGAGTTACCTCTGTGAACTCTTTGTCTATTATGTAGCAGGAACCCTAAGCTTCCAGATGACAGGGATGAACAATATTTTAACTCCTGTCTTTGCTATTGTTCTGCCAGTGTGGAAATCCCAAAGGGACTGAGAAGCAGACACAGTAAGATTCCTTGGAACCTTTATTTCCAGAGGCACATGCTCATTAGGGTTCTGAACCTTTAATCCAATGGGGCCTCCAGCTGCAGGGACAGGAAGCATAAATCCCATAATGACTTAATGGGAATGAAATTGAGAGACACCAATATTTCTTGGTTCATAAAACTGTGTATTCCAGCAATTGGGAACAGAACCTAGTGGTTTAATGTAAGGCTCTATAAACTTTATATAAATGCTAAATATTTTAGACCTTTTGGTCCATAATGGTCTCTGTCAAAACTATTTTGCCATCAAAGGGCAAAAATAGCCATAGACATTACAAAAACCTTAGTGCAAGTTTAATGCCTCCATTAGCAAAGGTGATGGTCCCCACGGGTGTCAGGGACAATCATTCAGTTATTGCACTTCATCATCTTGCCACTAAGTTGCTGGTTGGTTCAGTCTCCTCGAAGGCCAGAACCACCCTGAAAGCTCAGTGTCAGCCCCTGCTGCTGACAGTTCAGGCACCAGCAGTGGCCATCAGTAGATCAGCTATGGTGACAGCCCCAGCTGTGGTAGCACCCGCTACCAGCCCCATTCCTGCCATCATGACAGGTCTGTTCTAAAGCCCCGTGAGCAAGAACTGGGTCAGGCAAAAGACATCTCATGAATGAGTACCGCCTCTTTTCACACATATATAGATGTTATGAACGTTAGTGAAATTCAAATTTAAAGATCATGGAGGATGGCTTCAAAGACTGGAAAGGAGGTAGGTGGACTTCCTCTCTAACACCTCTCTCCAAACTCCCCACTTTCTCTCCCTTTTCTTAATACTTCCCTAGTATACCAAGGAGCCTCCCACAGAGTCTTCCTTGATAGCCTGAGAAGAGTAACTGGAACATAAGTAGCAACTAGCTTTTACTTATTGCTATGGTTTCTTCTACTACAAAGCAAATTAATTTATCCTATCCATTTTAGATTAATTCTGACATCTAGGAAAATAAAAACAAAATTGAAAAAAGGTATTCATATTTTTAGGTAAATACCTAAAAACTATTCTTTTCTACTTTTTAGAAAAGTAAAGCACTCCTTGAAACTGTTCCTAAATTTAAAAATGAAGATGATAAATTTTATGTTATGTGTTTCCTACTACAGGAAAACAGTATATAAAAAGAGTTATAATACAAAGTGATAAACATAATAGTTTATATGTAGATTCTTTGTGAATTCTTATTAAAAAGTCAGTTTTAATATGTTAGACTGTTTGTTCTGGTAGGTACAGTTTGTGAATGTGATACAGATATGTTTCTCTCTGTGTAATAAGGAAGTGTGGACACGGTGAGGAAGGCAGAGTTATATAAAATGATGGAATTGTACCAGACACAGGAAAAAGTGTTTGACCTTGATAGTCACACAATAGCCAGGAAAAAACAGATCATGTGCATAAGATGATGCATTAATCAAATATCATAAAAAGAAAAAATGTTCTTTAAAATTCAGTGATGAAAATGCAAAGCTTTAGCCTTACATGGCATTATATGCCTGTAATCCCGATACTAGGGAGGCTGAGACAGGAGGATTGCAGATTCAAGGCCAGCCTCGGCAACTTAGCAAGACCCTCAGCCACTTAGACATGATTTCAAAATAAATACAAAAAAGAGCTGGGCATTAGCTGGAAGGTAGAATGTCCCCTGGGTTCAACAACCCAGTATTGAAATATAAAAACAAAGCTTTGCCACCTGACTCATGTTGCAACCATATGTCAGGCCACCCATTGACCGGCTAAGTTATACACAACATAACCACAGTCATAGGGGATCTCTACTCTCCTGATCCTTAGCTTGATTAATCCCTGTACGTATTTGCTTCTAAGAAAGGTAGCTAGATGCACCTTTGTGATCTCCTGAGCTAGAACCCAGAACAATAAAAAGATGATAGTAGAATAGTGGTGAAATCTGTGTATAGTGTGCAGTTTGATTCACAGTCATGTCCTGGTGTCAATTTCGTAGCTTCACCAATGCACCTTGTTTCACAGGTGCCACATAAAATGTTAACATTAAGGGAATCTGAGTAAAGGGCGCACGAGAACTTTCTACACTATCTTTGCAACTTTTCTGTAAATATAAATGTATTTAAATCACAGTACTTGGGAGGCTGAGACAGGAGGATTGCAGGTCCACAGCCATACTCAGCAACTTAGTGAGGTCCTCAGCAACTTTGTGAGACCCTGTTTTAAAATAAAAAATAGAAATAGGGCTGGGGTATAGCTCAGAGGTAGAACAACCCTGGGTTCAACCCACAGCACCACAAAAGAAAAGTATTTAAAAATTAAAGTTTATTAAAAAGTGGGAGACTTAATTATATACCTGTGCACACAAGAACACAAAGCTGAGCTGCACAGATGTTCTGGTAACAGCAACAGACGGGGGTGCACACGTGTCCTTTCAAAGCAATCCCTAGAGGAGGAGGAAATGGTGGCTGGGAGGGGCATGTGGGACTTCTGCATGCTGGTCATGCTCTATTTCTTCACCTGGATCGGTGTTTGCACATGTGTCTTTATTGTATAGTATTTCTTTGAACTGCACTTTGTTACACTGCCCTTTAATTTAAAAAAAAAGAAGTTTAAAACACTTTTGCATTACTGGTAAATAATTTCCTATTAATGTTAAAGGTTAGAATAAATAAAACATATGGGAATAAAGAGGTGTACAAGAGAGGGGATCCTGTGTAGGCACGGATGTGACTGCTATTAAATCATAAGTGTAAACTTTTCAGAGCTGGACAGACCTTGGAAATTATCGAATCCAGGAGGGCTCAGGTCTTCATGAAGGCAGCTCTGCAGGTACTGATGCGGTGGGAGGAGGCAGGGCCAAACACCTATCTTAGTAAAGCTCCCGAGATTTTCATGCACACCAGATTATATAACACTGAGCTATGCCAGGGAGGTGAAGTGACTCTTCAGAGCCAGGATGTCCCAGAATTGGCACAAGAGCCATATCCCAGACCAATGCTCCGCTACTCAGTCTGTAGCCCAAAGCCAGCCAAGACTCCTGAGGTATTAGATTTTCACTAAAGAAGTATTAGTAATTTCCACTAACCTTAATAATCTTATAGAAGACACTGTAATCTATAATCATGAATAATTTTACCCTACAAGCACTGCTTTTTCCAACATATTTAAAAGTTTCATACTTCAAATTCATTATAGCCAGGACAAGTGGTGTACACCTGTAATCCCAGTACTTGGAAAGCTGAGCAACTCAGGTTTGAGGCCAGCCTGGGCAACTTAGCCAGACCCTGTTGGAAGAAAGGGAGGAAGGGAAGGAGGGAGGGAGGGAGGAAGGAAGGAAGGAGAAAAAAAAGTCTAGGGATGTAGCTCAGGTATGCAGCTCCCCTGGTTTCAATCCCCAATATAGAAAAAAATACATATATATATATATATATATACATATATATATATCTGTGTATATACATTATTAATATATCTCTTATTAATGATGGTAGATCATAGACTCATAGAAGAGCACCACTAACCTATATATTCATTTTAAAGATGAGGAAACTTATACTAGAGATATTAGCAGCTTGTCAAGAGTTCCTAGAATTCAGCCGGGCGTGGTGGCACACGCTTGTAATCCCAGTACTTTGGGAGGCAGAGACCAGAGGATCCGGGTTTGCGGCCAGCCTTGCCTCTCTCTCTCTCTCTCTCTCACTACTTAGTG
>PVJS01015008.1:0-16955 GCA_004027185.1 Glis glis | reverse complement strand
TTGAAAATAATTGTTGCTGAACAACAGCATGATAGCAACTGAACACAAGACAACAACAACAAAAATGCATTGGTTAAAAAAATCAAGGTTCTCCTTTTAATGCAAGGGGAATTCATAGTAAACTAGGATGCTTTTGAAGAAATAATAGTTTTACATAGGTAATCGTGAGGAAGACAGCTGTCACACCAGCCAAAGCCAGGAGATTCTGCCACATGCTCCAAGGTGAGAGATTGATGCCCTAGATTGTCAGGAATTCTTCCACAGAACATCTGAAATGAAACAAACAAAAAGATGTTACATTCCTAGCATCTGTTAAATTTTAGTCAATATATTCAGTCTCCATCTGTTAAAGAAGCTTACAGGTTAACCAGATCATTGTTAATTATTCCTTCACATGTATAATAGCTAACAGACATTGGGTGGTTACCATTTTGCTAGATATTATGCTAAGTGACTTAATTTAAAAGCTTAGTTAATCCCTGAAACAATCCAAAGGGGTAGAGATATTCTACACATTTCAAAGAGGGGCCAGGTTTAAAGAGTCACACTATGAAGCAAGTTTCTAGCCTCCTCAGATTCATTCCTTTCCAAATCTATACTACTGTTTTCTTCAAAGGAAACACCCATCAAGTAACTTTATAATAAGTCCTCATGGGGAAACCTAAGCTTTAACTGATGGCACCTGTGGCCCTAGCTAAGCTGATCATAGCTCCTTATATTTCTGCTTACCCACAAGACAGCCATCCAAAAGAACACCAGCTAAGAATTCTAAAACTAGGAGCAGTGGAGAGCATGGGCTTCTAGCCAGAGTCAGACCTGTTGGCTCTTGCACCAAGACTATTATGAGCATGCCAGATACTCAGCTATAGGACATAGGACATTTTCAGCAGGCTCTGGAATCAGACTTAAACCTTGGGTAGCAGCTGGGGCAGAGGAGGTGGAGTGTTCCTGCACAGGTCACAAAAATACCTGGTACTAAAACTACCTGCTGCAGGCACGTTATTGCCTGCAACCATTCTTGTGCATCCCTTGGAATTTAGAAATTCCAAAAACACCTGTGGCCTATCTTTGCTGTAAGAGGAGCTTCCGCCTTCCTCCTGGAGGATGAGCTTCATGTGAGCATGAGGCCTGTGGTGGCTACTGTGGTGTCTCCTCCACATCGGGCCCCACTTTTTCATCCACTTCATCCTGACCAGCTGCCTGGAACTGACTTTGTGTTACAACGATGCCACACCCACACCAAACCAGAGTGTGGAAAGGGTAAAGAAAAGCCCTCTTCATAGAGGTCTTGCCTGTCAGTACTCAAAATGGAAATTTATCCTATTGCCAACAATTACTCCTATACTATTTGAACATTTAGGAGGGATTTAAGATATTAGCATTCTCTTTTCTGTCATTAATTTATGCATCAGAATTAAACCATTAACAATTACAGAGAATGAAATATGTTTAAAAATTTAAAAGAAGAACCTCTAATTTTATTAAAACCTGTATTTCTGTTTTAATTAAATCATGCAAAATGAGACTTCTTTTTAACTTACTGATATATGTGTACTCAGATATTGAGTATTCCAAGTCAATTTAAATACACACACACACACACACATACATACACACACACCTTTGTTGTCTCTGATTTCATGAAGTCTCCCAAAAATGTGAGCAAAGGGAAGGACCAGAATCTTGGCAGGGCAATGGTCCCTTGCTTTATACTGTGACCCTGTTAGCTCTTACTACTGTCCACGGGCTGAACTCACTGGTATCACATAATCCATATAGTTCAGAAACTATAAACCCTTGCTAAACTATCAAAGCAGCCCATTTCAAACTCAAATCTTCTGAAAAAATGAGAACTCAAACCTACCACCAAAAACTATTAAAAGGAACTTTCAAAAGCCTGGAACAAACAAACCATATGCAAAAAATATCCCACCACATTTACTACAATTTTTTTGTCTGTGTTTAGTACTAGGGATTGAACCCAGGGACATTCCACCTCTGAGCTACACCCCCAGCCCTATTTCATTTTCATCCGGAGGATCCGAGTTCGCGGCCAACCTCATCGCGCATGCGCGGGTGCGCGTGATTGATCTCTCCTCTCTCTCCTCTCTCTCTCTCTCTCCTTCTCTCTCTCTCTCTCTCCCTAGTGAGGCCCTCTGCAACTTCGTGAGACCCGGTTTCAAAAATAAAGCATAAAAAAATAGGGCCGGGGGCGTAGCGCGGAGGTAGAACGCCCCTGCGTTCAATCCCCGGTACCGCAAAAAAAAAAAAAAAAAAAAAAAAAAAAACAGGGTCTTGCTAGGTTGATGAGAGTTTCACTAATTGCTAAGCCTGTCCTCAAACCTGCAATCCACTTGCCTCAGCCTCCCAAGTACTCAGATGACAGGCATGACCACCATGCCCAGCTCTTCACTTTTCACTGTAGTAGAATACAGGAGTCATACCGCATGTTCACAAGTTTTAGCACATAATGACTCACTTTACAAGTGAGAAAACTTAGGCTCAAAAGGTTTGTTGATGTTGAAAGGACTCCTACCAGCTCTAAGCCAGGGGCTTGTCCACATTGTACCACAGTAGTAAGCCAACCCCAGATGACATTGAATGCAAACTTACATGACATGGCTGGAACAGCCACTGCTTTCTATTGCATTGGGTCCTGGACAGAAGTTTTGTCCCTAAAATTCATTATGCTGCAAAGCCTGTAACACAGGGGGAGCAGGGCAAGGTAAATGGTTTTAAATTTCAGAAGTTTCCAAATGACAGGGGAGAGGTGCATGCCTATACTTCCAGATTGTCAGGAGGCTGAGGTAGGAGAATTCCAAGTTCAAGGTCTATTGGGGTGCTCTGGTGGATGCTACTTGCTCTGTAGTCTGGCCAAGGAAGGCTGCTGCGTTAAGGCAGCTCCCTGAAAACTATTCTGTGGTTCTTGCCACAGAAGGTTGCTGCACCAGACAGCTTCTTGAAGATTGTTCTGTGGTTCTAGCCATGGAAGGTTGCTGCACCAGGCAGCTTCCTGATCAGTAGTCTTCTCGTACAATACTGAGACAAAGGTCTGATAAAATAATTTGGAGAGAATTTAATAATTGGGGGGGTCGGGGAAGAGATCCAAGATGACAAATTCTCCTGCCTTATGTAGTCAAGGCCTTTCTTATATAGAGGTTCAAACAAAGCAAACGAGAAGATCACAAGTTAAGACCAGGAAGGACCAAACTAAAGTTAAGACTACGGAGTGGCAAGGTGAATGTTTCAGGGAGAAGAGGAGGTCATCAATGTCCAGCTTTTGGTCCCATCCAGTCCAAAGAAACTTGTCTGCGTGTGGACAATTTCTACTTAGCCTGTACTGTGTACATGGTTAAGCCGGTCCGAAATGGTGACCTCATCTCATGGGCTAAGATTGCCCCCAACAAAGATCAGCATGAGAAACTCAATTTATGAAAGCCTATCTCAAAATAAAAAAATAAATAAAAAGGGCTGGAGATGTAGCTCAGTGGTAGAATACCTGCCTAGCATATGCGAGGCCCTGGGTTCACTCTCTAGTAATGCAAAAAAAAGAAAGTTTCCAAAGAATTATCATGATAATATCCTCAAGTTTAATCATTACTGTTATTTCTTTTTTTTTTTTTTGCGGTACCGGGGATTGAACCCAGGGGCGTTCTACCTCCGAAGTATACCCCCAGTCCTATTTTTTATACTTTATTTTGAAAGCGGGTCTCACAAAGTTACTGAGGGCCTAAGTAGCTGAGGCTGGCCACGAACCCAGATCCTCCGGTCTCTGCCTCTCAAGTACTGGGATTACAAGCATGCGCCACCACGCCTGGCCCATTATTGTTATCTCTAAAAACATATCAACCCTCACATTTACAATCTTTGTCATAGTAAAGCAAAAAATGTATCTTCCCCAGCAATCAGGAGGCCTAGGGTTGGGATGTTGCTTATAATTGACAAAGAAGGGAGATCTCTGGCTAGATTTCCCTATAGCTCCTTCCTTCTTCTCTCCCAACTTTAAAACCTCATGAACATGATAATTAAAGTGATACAATGGTACTCAATGAATATTGCTGATATATATAGTAATGATCTTTTCTTGTTTATTTTCATCAAAACCAGTGGTAATTATGGGAGTTATAAACTTGCTTATACTGTGTTAAGACAGTTCATTTTGGAGTTGATAATCTTGCTAGAGCCAAATCTTCTAATTTCCTATTTGATATAAGCTATGCATTTCAGTTAGGTTCTTTCATCCTCTCACTTATTAACTTATTGAATTGAAACATAACATAACAATATGCTTTTCACTAATTAGTAAATCCTTCCTGTTTACTATCAGATTTCTCCCTGCCCTTTCTCTTCCTCAAACAATGTGTGACTGGGGAAAACATCAGAAACCTCCCGGAATTTGGGCCAACTCATTTATTATTCCTGAAAGACACTTCTGGGTTAGAGACATTCACAGCTCATGACAGGCTTTATTTTGGCTGTTCTCAGTCCTGTGACAATGATAGACAGTCAAACTTACCATATAGCCATAATGAGGAATACTGAGGTACTGAAGCCAGGACAGTCATGTTTCTGAAATTCAATGACATACCCAAGAAAACCTACAAAAAGCAAAGCACATGTCAGAGCTGGTCTAGTGCTTTCAAGAAGACTCTAGATAAGATCCCCTTCAAGAAACCTATGCCATTTTCTTTCTTTTCCTTCCTTCCTTCCTTCCTTCCTTCCTTCCTTCCTTCCTTCCTTCCTTCCTTCCTTTCTCTTTCTGTTTCTTTCTTCTTTTGTACTGGGATTTGAACCCACTGGTGCCCTACCACCAACAGGCTGCATCCGCAGCCCCTTTTTTACTTTCTTATCTTGAAACTGAGTCTAGCTAAATTGCCCATGCTGCCCTCAAACTTGCAATTCTCCTGCCTCAGCTTCTCAGGTAGCTAGGATTACAAGTGTAGGTCATGGCTCCGGGAAAGAACCCTATAACTTTCTGAATATTTCTGCTAGCATCATCTCTTTCTTAAAATTCCTTCTACTTACTCTAAACATTAATCTTCATCCTCTGCACATATATACCTCTGTACAGATAAGGCTATTTATGGTATTAAAGGAAGGACAATATACCTATAATTTATACTACATATTCTACCTATTTGGAAGATTTTTAATTATCAAGACTATGCCCTCAAGCTTTCTCTGTGACTGCATACAGTGGAAGAGTAAGAAGTACAGTTTTCCTGAGTATCTAAGGGGGATTAGTTCCAGGACCCCGAGGCCACAGACCAAATTCTGCAGGTGCTCATGTCCTTACTTTTAAAATAGCAGAGAATGTGTATGTAACCCAAGCACATTCCTTATGCCTTAAATACACAAGTCCTATACATTTTAAATTATATCCATATGTCCTGTGATACCTAATACAACTAAATGCTATGTTGTTTATACTATATAGTTTAGAAAAGGAAAACTACATATTCTGTACAGACACCATTCTTGTTTTGGAAAACCTCAACTATCTGTTGGTTGAGTCTTTGGATATGAAACCCTGGACATGAAAGGCTGGCTGTACTGACTATTCGAATCACACCACCACAATCTTTTCCCTGAGTAGACTGCCTATATCCGGCAATCTAGGAAAGCACACCAGAACAATCCATAACATCATGTGCCGTGGTCTACTTCCACACCACAATAAGATTTGTTATTTAAAGGGCTTGCACTCTACATCCATGACTTTAGGAGTACTTTGGGATTCAGAATGCAGACTTAAGATAATCCAAAGCCTAAAACTGATAAACAGCATATGGTGGTAAAGCGCATGAGAAAGTGAGGTCAACACCTCCATTTAAATCTACCAGATGCAGGATGGCGGTGAGATGCCAGGAAGGACTGCCCAAGAGGAACGAGAGCAGCGGTGAGGCTCACAGAGACGTGTCCGAACTGGCACGAGGTGTGCTGGGATCTGCAGAATGATGACAGTGCTGTGGTGTGTGTGCAGACACTTAGACTGGACCTGCCCAAGTCTTAGTATATGGCACAGCATCTCTGAGTAAATATAGTTTATGGCTGGTTTTGAAAGTTCCATTTAGAAACCTTTACGTACTGATCAAAGCATCAAATAAATCAAACAAAATATCTTTATTTATTAAAGGACATTTTATATACTGAATAATATTATAGGATATGTCAGCAAAACTTACCACTTTCTCAGTGATAAACATTGGTAGTTGACAAATTCAGAAATGGAGGAATTAAACTTTGGCAGGGGTTTATGCTAATTATGTATCATTGAAAGACATCTACTCCTATTGTAGCAGAAAAGACATGTGCATTAAAGGCTAACCACCCTGTTTAGTTAATGTTGTAGGGGCACAAATGTGGTAACTTTTCCTGTTGGTTCCTCCTTGTATGTGCAAATTTAGGGACATATAAGATTATAACTAAATAACCATTAAAAATAAAAGACAAGCAGAAATATATTGATATAGGAGATCATCAGAGACTCTGAAAGGAGGTAACCTACTACTGGGGACTTTGGAATTTTCCAGTGTTTTCAAAATGCAGGAGGCGCTCAAATAGATTCCCGTGACCCACACTGTTACACCTCTCATAGAGCTTCACTCTCACCCTGGAGTGTAGTGGATCCAACAAACCAGCTTTGCTGTTGGTCAACAGCTGGCAGATCTCTAATACCAGCATGAAAGACAGGCAGGAGCCTGCCATTTCTATGAGGGAATGAGCCAATCACAATTCTTCTGGTGTCTGAAGTTACTATTTATCAAGGTAAAGGTTCAGGAAGAAACCAGGGAACAAGTCCCTCTCAGAGAAGCACAGTTCATACTCACCATCATAAATGCAAAATAGGTAGTCGCCAGAGATGTTTCCATAGACGCTGCATTCTGAGCTATCCCTACAACCAGTTCCATGGAAGTGGTAGAATAAGCCACCATCAAAACCATAAACATCATGGTGAAGAAAGCACCTGGCCCTGGCTTCAATCCTTAGAAAGAAAGAACAGGTCAGCACAGCTACTTAGGTCATCGTTTATTTGGAATTGTCTACTGGGCAAATCACACTAAAATATTCTGAGAAACTAATCTTAAAAAGAAAAATGTCCTTTTTTTCCCTTCTTTTGCTTTATTGCTCTGGCTAGGGTCTCAAGTACTATATTGAAAAGGAGTGATAGTGGGCATCCTTGCCTTTTTCCTTATTTTAAAGGGAATTCTCATCAAGAACCTCAAGAGAGAGCCAATAGAATGGGAGAAGATCTTTGCCAGCTACTCCTCTGATAGAGGACTAATATCTAGAAAATACTCTAGAGAATATCTAGAGAACTCAAGAAACTCACTGCCAAAAAACAATAACTCAATAAAAAATAGGTAAGTGAACTAAATAAAAAGAAGAAATACAAATGGCCAATAGATGTATGAAAAATGTTCAGCATCATTAGCAATCGGAGATGCAAATCAAAACTACCCTGAGATTTCACTTAACCCCAATTACAATGGCAATCATTAAAAACACAAACAACAACAAATGCTGATGAAGATGTGGAGAAGTAGGAACTCTGATACACTGATGGAGGGATTGCAAATTAGTACAATCACTTTGGAAAACAATGTGGAGGATTCTCAGAATAATGGGAATGAATGTACCATGTGATCCAGCTATACCACTCCTGGTTATATAACCAAAAGAATGGAAACCAAACTACCATAGTAATGCATGCATACCTATGTTTATAGCTGCACAATTCATAATCGCCGAACTATGGAACCAGCCGAGATGTCCATCAACAGATGAATGGATTACAAAATTATGGGATATATACACAATGGAATTCTATTCAGCCATAAAGAAGAACAAAATTATGTCTTTGCAGTGAAATAGATGGAACTGGCGAACATTATGTTAAGTGAGATTAGTCAGTCACAAAAAGTGAAAGGTCAGATGTTCTTTCTCATATGTATAAGCTAGGGAGAAATTGGGACAAAGGAGACAATGGAGAAGAAACCTCAGTGGAGTGAAGGAGGGGACTTAACTGAGGGGGGTGGGAGGGGGGAGGAAGACTTGAAGAGGGAAACACCTCAATGGACATGATGTACATACACAAACTTATCAAAGCCAATTGCTGTGTGAGTATGGGAAGGAGGGGAAGAGGAAGGAATGGGATAGGAACTAGGGGAGGGCTCAATGAGTGCTGTGTGCATGTATACTTCTAACACCATGAACTCCAACAAGATGTATGATTAAAATGGACCAATAAAAAAAGAAAAATATCACCCACTATCCAACTACCCTGGGGCAGCAGTTTCATTGATTCCCTCCATGTTAACTATATAACGCTATTGCACAATTTTCTTTTTTTTATATTTACTACAAAACACTCCTGTACTCCTTTATGTGTGTTTATGAACAGTTTCTGAGTTTCTGAGATGGAGAGCTACAGGCAACACAACTATCAAAATTCTATTGTCTTCTCCTTCCAGAGAAAACTCATCAGTAGCACATTTATCTACCCAACATCTCCATATTATTCATTGTTTTCTGTAAATACATTAATGAAGAAACTGGGATTGGTATTCTAGATCCTCACAGTGGCTTTAATATCTAGTGGAGGGGAGAAGCCTCCAAAACCTACATCCCCCCTTGACAAACCACCACATGGCTCTGCAATTGAGAGTGGGGGGAAATTTGGTTTCTTAAACTACTTTATAAATCGTCAGAGCTAATGCTCTGAAGATTTTAGTACAGCTGCAAGAACCTTGATCAGGAGTCTAGGTATCTAGAAGTCATGACTAATCCTCTATGGCACACCTCTTATTTTTTTTATTTTTGTGGTACCAGGGATTGAACCCAGGGGCATTCTACCTCTGAGATACACCCCTGGCCCTATTTTTTATCCTTTATTTTGAAACTGGGTCTCACAAAGTTGCGGAGGGCCTCACTAAGTAGCTGAGGCTGGCCGCGAACTGGGATCCTCCGGTCTCTGCCTCCCAAGTACTGGGATTACAAGTGTGCACCACCACGCCCGGCTCACACCTCTTATGTGTAAGATGGAAGGTTAGAGCTTTATCAGTGGTTCTTATCCTATAATGTGTTGTCAAAAATATAGATATTTCACCAGTCATGGTGGCACACACCTGCAATCTCAGTACTTGGTGATGGGGATTAAGTTGATATTGATTGGGATTGAGCTGGTACTCATTACTAATAAGGGTAGTATTAATTGCTAATAAGAATAAGCTATACTTAGGCAAAACAATAAAATCCTTTTTTTCTGTCTGTAGGCTGTCAGCCAAGAGCTCCAGCCAAGCTTGACCTTGTCCAACTAAAAATTGGCCATTAGCCGGGGCTGGAATGTCATAGCAACTAAAGGTAAGATGCAGAACACTGAATGCTGAAATTTTATAGAAACTTGCACTTAGAAGGAAAGAATCAGACTCTCACAAAAAGTTTAGATTAAGTTAAAAGATGAAAACACAAGCTGCATTGACCCAATATTGATTACTAATAACACTAAAATAGTTAAAGCCTTAAATCCTCTATACTTTAGAAGGCTATATTCCTGTGTCGTTCTTTTCTTTATTATAAAGCAGGCTTTCAACATTGTAAGTAACTGCTAGCAGACAGAGATAAGGGGATGCTGAGGCTCACCAAAGACACAGGTGAACAGTACAGGCTTTAAGAGTAAAAATGAACAAAGAACAATGCAGGCTTCTACCATGCAGCCTCCTAACCTTGCCAACTACGTGACACATTCTGATCAGTGATGTCAGACCTGTCTGTCCTTGTGAGGATGAACAAAAAAGGCTTATACAGCAGAGACAACTGGCAGCCCAGCACCTGCTTTTGGTGGAAAAAGAAGACAATTGGCTAGCAGGATAGTAGGGACAAGATAACAAATTCCTATAAAAAGACTATATTTTCGAAGTCATCAGTGTCTCACTTTCAAGGCACTCAATTGCGTCTCTCTCTGACATGGTACTTTCATTGCTCTGTTCCCCTTCTGCCTGTAATAATAATAAAACCTTGCTTAAGCTTGCAGCAGTTTCAACTTTTTTTTTCTAAACTAGCTGAGAACAAGAACCCACAGTGACATCATCCCAAACTGTAACATTGGAGAGGCTGAGACAGTAGGATCACATGTTCGAAGACAGCCTCAGCAACATAGAGACTCTCAATAACCTAGCAAGGTCCCATTTCAAAAACAAACAAACAAAAAAAATTAAAAAGGGCTGGGGGTGTATCTTGGAGGTAGAATGCTCCTGAGTTCATTCCCCAGGACCCCCTGCCCCTCCGCCAAACATAAAGTAGGTATTTCTAGTGAGAGAGAGGGAAAACATATGGAAATTCTCATGCAATTAGCCTGTTTGAAGCCTAAGTATAAAACTCAAATGAATCTGTCCACATCCACCAAACAAGATGGGTTTTTTGTTTTAGTTATGTTTCTCGTTTGTTTGTTTTGGTATTGGAGGCTAAAACAGGGACATTCTACCTCCAAGCTATACCCCCAGCCCTATTTTATACTTTTATTTTGAAAAAGGGTCTTGCTAAGCTGCTGAGGTTCTCGCTAAGTTGCTCAGGCTGGCCTTGAGCCTGTTATCCTCCTGTCTCAGCCTCCCAAGTTCTGGGATTACAGGCATGTGCCACTACACATGGCTAGTATTTTTATTGGATCAATAAACTCCAAAGTCATCATCTTTCTCTCATTAGGGAAGAACAGAGATAGAATATATGGATATATTGATTTTATCTCTCTCTAAATATATCTCTATAGATATTAGAAATATTACCGACCCATGTTTTATATCTATATAGAGATATATGTACAGAGATATAGATATAAGAAATAAATATCCCAGTTTCTGCATAGTCTTAAATAATGTTATAAGTACTTTCCATATTTGTGTTTGACACAGAGGATCTCAGTAAAATATAGGTTTATAAAAGGTTCTAAGCCAAGCGTGATGGTGCACACCTGTAATCCTAGTACTTGGAAAGCTGAGACAGGAGGATCACAGGTTCAGAAATATAATGAGACTCTCATAAACCTAGGGTCAGGGGTGTAGTTGAGAGGTAGAACACCCCTGAGTTCAATCCCCAGTACCACACACACACACACACACACACACACACACACAAATAACATAGCTCTGAAGTTTGGTCGGTACAGGAGCAGAGGTAAACACCTATAATCCCAGCTACTCAGGAGTTGAGGCAGAAGGATCACAGTTCAAGACAATTCAGGGCAACTTACAAAACCAAGACTCCGTCTTGATTAAAAAAAAAAAATTAAAGCTGGAGATGTAGCTCTGGGGTAGATGCCAATGCCCTGAGATCAATTCCCAGAAACAACAATAAAAAAGAGTTTGGTTGGGAGAAACTACTGAAATGATGCCTGTATTGAACAGTTTTTTTGTTTTGTTTTTCCTTGTGGTACTAGGGATTGAACCCAGGAAGCTCTACCACTGAGCTATATCCCCGGACCTTCTTATTTTGAGACAGGATCTCACTAGGGTGCCCATTGTGGTCTCAAACTTGCGATCCTCCTGTCTCAGCCTCCTGAGTCACTGGGATTACAGGTGTGTGCCACTGCACCCAGCTGAACACTATTTTAGAGAGTGTACAATGGGTACCTGCTTTACTAGCTTATGGCTTAGTGTGTAGTTTGGGGTGCCAAAACCATGCTTGCAAAGATAAATTGGCTTCACCTCATATCCAAGACTAAAGACAGATCCTCTTTACCTGTTACTTACCTATCATGAAGTATAGTATATAAGTAAATATAAATTTTAGCAACAGCCTCCTGGGTAGTAAATCAGATTAACAGTTTTCCAAAGAAATAAGACAACACTCTGTAGTATCCACTGACGTTCTCATGTCTACAGAAAAAAAAAATCAAATGTTCCAGATTAGTTAAGAAGACACAAGCAGAAGATGTGATACTTACCACACAGACTTCTGCTGACACCAGGGTCTAAGGCTGCAGCTGCCCACCTGCTCCAGGCTTACGCCATGTCCTTCGCCACCTCAGGTGCAGGCTCCCTAGGATGTCAGTCCAAAAAGCTCTTGCTATGACCCTCTCTTATTACTGAGCTCCTACTCTGCCCCATCACCCCTCCAGGTGCACAGTCTGCAGCTCCTCACTCTCCTAAGGGAATCTGCTTCTCCTCCAAGGTTGGCTCTCTCTGAGGAGCACTCCGGGGGGCTAATCTCAGTGGGAGTGGAGACTTCTCCCCACTTCTGAGTATGAAAAAGGTGATGTCATTCTCCAAGGCTCCAATAACTCTTTTTACTTTTGCTGCTCTCACGTTAAAAAAGAAAAAGACTTCTCCTTCAATGACCACACCTCCAATGTACAGCTCTGTCAGCTACCAAATCCTATGTGTTCCCCTTCCTGACATCTCTCTCCCCTAATTCCAAACTTTTCCTTCAGTATTTTCACTCCATCTCTGATGATTTCTTTTCTTGGAATAAAAATATGGGCAAATCTTCCATCTCTGAAAAATGCAAGAGACAAAAGCTGCCTGCTCTTTACTGTGAGGCTGCTCTCTGGCTCTTTCCACTCCTGCAGCCACTGAGGGCCACACTTGGTCACATCATTTGTCAACTTTACCTTCAACCTCCAATTTTCTGCTGATTCCACCACTTAATCTCTAACAAGCCCCTCAAACTTTCTTTGTGAGGGTCATCATGACTTGTTTTCTAAAAACAAAAAGATAACTTTCAGTCCTTTTCTTGCTGCTTTTTCAGTAGCATTAGAATTTGCTGACCAAACCCTAACCCTGAAACCCCTTGTTCCCTGGGTACCAGGCCCCACACACTCTTGATTTTCTACTGTTTCATGACTTCTTTTCCATTCTACCATATGTCTTGGAAACTTCAAAGGTTAAAAATAATCTCAATAACTAAACAGTTTCAAGACATGAAGTAACTTGTGAAGGACATTTCTAGCAAGAAGCAAGGTAAAGTAGACAAACAGAATCAAGATCTGTAAACATTAGTTTGTGAAACCATAGTCTGGAAAGAATATTATTTAAATGTTTCACTTACAAAATGTCTTTGTTAATATCAGAAATGTATGGGAAAATTCCACAGCCCTGAAATATTTTAACTATCCTCAGAATACACCCTCCTTCATTTCCATAGAGCAAGCATCGCAAATAAATGCTGATGCTGCAGCACGCAGTGTATGAAAGAGTCTAAGCTTCACACGGCACAACTTCTAAGTATGTTCAGTCTTTCGAACTAGATGCTCCGCCTTCCTTGTTTCTTTTGTATTGTGATTTGATGTCGTATGTCAAAAGATAACACTGAGTAGTATCATTATGATGCTTCCTACAGGTTCCTAAGTTCTACAATTTTTAGTTTTCAAACATATCGACAAATCAATTTCATGATCATGCCATGCTTTCATAATATGTGCCTGTGTTATTCTTTCTTGCATGAAGCAAAAGAAAACCATCAGGTAATCTAAACATTGCACAGTGAAGCAAATGACTCTATATATCAGCTTTATGCATCTGGCCTCTGAATTGAACAAATAGATACAAAATGAATGTTATGCTGTCTTTTTTCAAGTGTGTTTAAACATTTCTCAAGGTGTGTTCTGAGGGATGTGCACAGCTTTCAATAAAAAATTTATAGTCAAGTGTATAATATGCTAATAGAAATGATAACTGTCCTAGAAATGAATGATGAGGTCTTCTAAACTGATTTTATCAGGAAACTGCTGGCACATTAAATGAACACTAAATCTTACACAGATTATCCATTCAGTCCAAGATCTTTTAAGTACAACCCCTGTTTAGAAGACAATTCTGAATGATGTAAATAACTAGTTAAACCAGAGCACAGGTATAAGAATATAGATGCAAGATTTATTGGGAAGTCATTAAACATTTTAACAACTCTATGCTCACAACATACAGAAGTAAAAACATATATAAGGTTAAGAATCCTATGCCACAAAGGACAGTAAACTATGGCCTATGGTCCAAATAGGTCCAGCCATCTATTTTTGCTCTGCTAAGAACAGTGTTTACATTTTTAAGGGCTGTAGGAAAAAAACAAAAATAATAGCTCTTAAAATATGAAATGTATGTGACATTCAGACTTCAGCATCCATGAATAGATTTATCATAACACAGCCATGTTCATTTATGTATCAGCTATGGTGCTTTGATGCTGAGACAAAGATCAGATATTAATGATATGGCCCTTTACAAGAAAGGGTTTGCCTCCTCCTGCACTGACACTCCAGCATTTACAAACCTGAACAAAAGTTGTTCCCCAAAGCTCAAGGAGCTACAAGGTTTTCCCCTTATTCTATGACTGCTACTTCTCTGGATTTAATTGTGTGTAGCTGAGTTCTCTGATGAGGCAGGTGGACTGAATATGCAACCTGGAGTCACTGGCCCTGCTGTTTGTATTGTTAAGAAAGCCTAGGACCAAAACAGGTGGATCGCAATCCTAGTGGATTGCAAGTGGCTGTGTTTTAAGTATGCCCTGCCCAGAACGCATGTGTGTCTCAGACAAGACTCTTATAAACCACTTTTAGAAGCAAGTAAGGAAAATCTAATGCATAAATCACACTAAAGAATCAACTCATATCATCTCACTGTTCAACAATGGGCATCCCAGGCTGATAGGTTTGAGTCTCTAAATGATATCAAATGTATTCTCAAAGAATAAAATTTAACCCTGATTGACAGGACACAAAATGCCTGTGTTCTGACAGAAATGAGAAACCAAAGGACCACAAACATTTGGAGCAATTAACAGTTGACTCAAATACAGAGGCAAGCTCTCAGATATATTCACTTGGAAGATGACAGACAATACTTAAATATGAAAATGATGCCACACATGATAAGAAGTTAGTGACATTTCATTAGAGGCAACAACAAGCCATCTTTTAACACTTAGAAGAAAATCTATGACTGAAAATAAAAGTAACAACCCCAAAACAACCAGCTAAATTGATTCCTTTACAAATGATGAACAAATGAACTGGGTGTTACTAAAGTTTTGAGTGACATAGGGATCAAGAATAACATAAAAATATTGAGAAGTGAAAATCAACAATGAACACAGAGCCAGCCAAAAGAAGAAACAAACAGTATTTCATCTTAATTAAGAGAGTGAACGTGACAGTGAACAGCCTTGTTCAGTCTGGTTAATACTTATGCATAAACTGCAAACTCTTGGAAGTACCTATTCTCTCAAAAGCTTAGAACCTCTAAATAAGGAAGAGCAGTCATAGGAACAGCATTTTGCATACAGATTGTTCCCTCAGAGAGTGGACAGCCAGAACTACTTCCAGGTGTGCTCAGTGACACCAGGTTTCCCTCCCACCTGACAAATAGGATATATTTGAATTCTTATTAATTTCAAAAGTATGTATGAATTAGTTTGAAAAGTGGTGAAATCTGATAGTGTATGCAGTTTGGTTAATAGTATTGTACCAATATCTATTTCTTAGCTTTGAGCAATGCAACATGGTATAAAACATGTTAATATTAAGGGATTCTGGGCAAAGGGCACAGGGGAACATTCCACACTATCCCTGCAATTTTTCTGTAAATACAAAATTATTTCAAAATGGAAATTTATTAAAACATGGGAGAGAGAATTCAGTACATAACTGCACAGAACACAAAAGTGAGCTACATTGATGTTCTGATAACAGCAACGGAGGAATTTACAAGTGTCTTTTTAAAAATAATCCCTGGAGAAAGGAGGAGGTAGTGGTTGGGAGAGGGGCATGTGGGGCTTCTGTGTGTTGGTCATGTTCTATTTCTTGACCTGGATTGGTGTTTGCACATGTCTTTCTAGAGAAGTGGAAGTAACTTCCACCGACCTTAATAAGCTTAGACATTAAAGAGTAAGACATCTTTAATGTATAAGTGTGGATTGCTTTACCCTAGGAATAACACTGATTTTCCAGCATACTTTAAATTTTACACTTTCAATACAGCATTCATATACCTATTATTCATTAAACAATGGCAAATCATAGACACACGGATTATTAAAGCTAGAGGGCTACTAACCTACCTATTCATTTTAAAGATGTGGAAACTGATACCAAAGATGTTAGCAAGTTGTCAAGAGTTTCTAGAACTCGCTTCTCTTTTTCAGCTCAATAAATTACTCTAGATTTCTTCCCTGTGGTGACTGACTGATGAGATGAACTAGTATACAATGCATAATATCATTAGCCTTTGGCTTGGGTTTCTTCATGCATAATTCAGTTTGTTGTGATGTTTGTGAATTCTTCTACTGAAAATAATTGTTACTGAACAACAGTGTGATAGAAACTGAACATGAGACAACAGAAAATCTAAATTGTATAAAAAACCAAGGTGCTCTTTTTAATGTGAGGAGAATTCATAGTAAATTGGAAGTGAATTTAAGAATGTTTCAAGAATTAACAATTTTACGTAGGAAATTGTAAAGAAGACAATCATCATAACAGCAAGAGACACTTGATTCTGTCACAAGCCCCAAGATGTGAGATCAACGCCCTGGTTTGTCAAGAATTCTTCACCAGTACATCTGAAATTCAACATAAAACATATATATATATATATATATATATATATATATAATTACATTCCTAGCATCTGCCAAATTTTACTCAAGTTACTCACTGTTCACTTGTTAAAAAACTGAATCATTAGTAGTTACCCCTTCATATACAATAGCTAAAAGTCATTGAGTGTTTACAGTTTTCGAAGATACTATGCTAAGTAACTTGTACCTAATAGCTTAGTTAACTCCTAAAATAACCCAAAGGGGTACAGATTTTATACACATTTAAAAGATGAGGAGAAGTCGGCTTAACAAACTTGACTAAGTTTACATGGTCCCATAATGAACCAAGTTTTGAGCCTCCTCAGAGTCACTTCTTTCCAAATCTATAATGCTGCTCTCTTCAAAGGAAACATTGATCAACTAACCTT
>PVJS01015007.1:29314-39609 GCA_004027185.1 Glis glis | reverse complement strand
TATATCCCCAGCCCTATTTTTTTTTTTTTTTTGTGGAACTGGGGATTGAACCCAGGGGCTTTCTACCTCCAGGCTACACCCCCGGCCCTATGTTTTATTCTTTATTTTGAAACAGGGTCTCACTAAGTTGCGGAGGGCCTCACTAAGTAGCTGAGGCTAGCTGCGAACCCAGATCCTCCTGTCTCAGCCTCCCAAGTACTGGGATTACAAGCGTGTGCCAACAGACCCGGCTACATTGAACATCTTTTTATGTGCTTATTTACCATTTGTATTTCTTCTTTGGAGAAATTTTTTTAAGTCCTTTGCCTCTTTAGTATCTGGCTGTTTGGGTTTTTTTGTAGTTGTAGAAATTTTCTGTATATTTTGAATACTAACCCCTTATCAGATTTATTAACGGCAAATATATTTTATTATTCTGGGGGTTGCCTCTGGCACAGTCACTCTTGATTGTGTCTGGTTTTTTGTTGTCTGTGATTTTGGTGTCATATTCAAGAAATCATTGCCAAATCTTATGTCGTAAAATTTTTCTGTTTTTTTTTTTTTTTTTTTTTTGCGGTACCGGGGATTGAACCCAGGGGCGTTCTACCTCCGCGCTACACCCCCGGCCCTATTTTTTATACTTCATTTTGAGACTGGGTCTCACGAAGTTACGGAGGGCCTCACTAAGTAGAGAGAGAGAGAGAGAGAGATAGCTGAGGTTGGCCGCAAACCCGGATCCTCCGCTCTCCGCCTCCCAAAGTACTGGGATTACAAGCGTGCGCCACCACGCCCGGCCCAGTTTTCTGTTTTCTTCTAAGAGTCTTATTTTAGCTTTTACATTTTAGACCTTTAATCCATTTTGAGTTAACTTTTGTATATGGCTTAAAATAAGGGTCTACCTTAATTCTTTTGCATGTGGATATCCAGTTTTTACATTATTTGTTGAAAAGACTGTCTTTTCCCCACTGAGTGTTCCTTGGTACTCTTGTCAAAAATCATTCGACCATATCCATGTCTACATCTTGGCTCTCTATTCCATTCTATTGATCTAGATGTCTGTTTTTATGCCAGTACCACACTGTTTTGATTTACTGTATATTTGTAATAAGTTTTGAAAGCAGAAAGTATTCTTTTTTTTAAAGATTGTTTTGGCTATTCAGGGTCCCTTGAGATTCCATATTTATGGTAGTAAATATTTTAATTTTTCTGATGTTATCGTAAGTACATTGCTTTCTTAATTTTATTTGTAGATCATTTATTGCTTGTGTGTAGCTACATAACTACTTTTTATATGTAGATCTTGTATCCTGCAACTTTGATAATTTGATTTATTAACTTAATTTTCTTGTGAATTCTTTAGGATTTTGTATACATAAAATCTTGTCATCTGCAAATAGAGATAGTCTCCTTTCCAATTTGGGTACTTTTTGTTTATTTTTATTTCCTAATTTCTCTAACCAGAACTTCCAGTAGTGTGTTGAATAGAAGTGGCAAAAGCAGTTCTATGATCTCAGAAGGAGCACTTTCAGTCTTTCATCATTGAAAATTATGTTAGCTGTGGATTTTTCCTATATAAGTTTTGTCATATTGAGAAATTTCCCTTTTTCTGTTTCAATGAATGTTTTTATCATGAAAGGGTTTTGGTTACTACCAAATGTTTTGGCATCTGTTACAATGATCATCTGGGCTTTCCCTCCCTTTTCCTATTGGTATAGTATACATTTATTGATAATCATATGTTGAATCAACCTTGCATTCCTGAGATAAATCCCATTTGGTTGTGTTATGTAAACCTTTTCATATGCTGCTGAATTTGGTTTGCTAGAGTTTTGAAGAGAACTTTTGCATTTATATTCATAAGGGATATTGGTCTGCAGTGTTCTTGTGATATCTTTGTCTTCTTGTGTTATCAGGGTAATAGTGGCCTCATGGAATGGGTTAATTTCCTCTCCTATTCTGTTTTTTGTATGATGAGTTTGAGAAAAAAATGATGTTAATGATTGATGCTAATTCTTTAAATCTTTGATAGAATTCACCAATGATGCCATCCGGCATGTGTTTTTCTTTGGGGGATTTTTTTCCTATAACTGATGCAATCTCTCTTGTTATAAATCTATTCAGAATTTTCTTTTCTTTTTTTGGTGTGTGTATGTGATACTGAGGGTTGAACCCATGGGGTTTCTACCTCTGAGCTACACCCCCAGCCCTATTTTATTTTGAAATAGGGTCTCACTAAATTGCTAAAATACTACCTAAATTGCTGAGGCTGGCCTCGAACCTATGATCCTCTTGTCTCAGCCTCCCATATACTGGGATTATAGGCTTGTGCCACCAGGCCAGGCTACTTATTGATTTTGAGATTATTGATTTGAGATGTTTTTAATGTAGGTATTTATAGCTATAACTTCCTCTGAACACTGCTTTTGCAGGTAGAATTTCCACCTTAGCTTTGTCTTTACTGCGTTCCATATTTTGGTATTTTTTTCATTCATCTCAAAGTATTTTCTAATTTTCCTTGTGATTTCTTCTTTGACCATTGGGTGTATAAGATTATGCTTTTAAATTTCCACATATTTATGAATTCCCCAATTTTCTGTCTGTTGATTTGTTTTCATTCCATTGTAATCAGAGATACACTTTGTATTATTTCAGTTCTTTTAACTGTATTATACATTCTTTAATGGGCTAGCATGTAGTCTTTCCTGGAGAATGTTCCATGAGCACTTGAGAAGCATGTGTATATTCTGCTTTTGTGGTTTGGGGTTTTTTGAATATTTACTAGGTCCTATAGGTTTATAGTGTTGGTCAACTCCTTTATTTTCGTATTGGCCTTCTGTCTAGTTTTTCTATCCATATTGAAAGTGATGTATTGAAGTCTCCAACTAATACTGTGAAACTGTCTATTCATTCCATTCTGTCATTTTTTTGCTTCATATATTTTAAGTCTGTTGTCAGGTGTATGTATATTCATTGTTGTTATCTTCTTCATGAATTGACCCTTTTTATCTATAAAATCCCCTTCTTGCTGGGCGTGGTGGCGCACGCTTGTAATCTCAGTACTTGGGAGGCTGAGACCGGAGGATCCGGGTTTGCAACCAGCCTCAGCTACTTAGTGAGGCCCTCCACAACTTAGTGAGACCCTATTTCAAAATAAGGAATAAAAAATAGGGCTGGGGGTGTAGCTTGGAGGTAGAATGCCCCTGGGTTCAATCCCCAGTACCGCAAAAAAAGTATGTAAGTAAGTAAGTAAATAAGTAAATATTCCCTTCTTTTTCTCTTGTCACCATTTTACTTAAAGTCCATTTTGTCTGTTACTAGGATAGCTACCTGAGCTTTCTTATGGTACTATTTGTATGGAATATCTTTTTCTATCCTTTTACTTACAAACCCTTTGTATATTTACATCTAAAGTGAGTCTTTTATAAATAGTATATAGGTGGTCATTTTTATAATCCATCCTTTCATCTTTGCCTGTTAATGTGAGAATATAATCCATTTACATTTAAAGTAATTATTTGTAGGAAAGGACTTGCTTTTCCCATTTTGTTTTTTGTTTTATTTGTCTATATATATATATATATATATATATATATATAATTTTTTTTTTTTTTTTTTTTTTTTTTTTTTTTTTTTTTTTTTTTTTTTTTTTTTTTTTTTTTTTTTTTTTTTTTTTTTTTTTTTTTTTTTTTTGCTGTATTGGGGATTGAACCCAGGAGCATTCTACCTCCAAGCTACACCCCCAGCCCTATTTTTTTTATACTCTATTTTGAAACCGGGTCTCCCGAAGTTGTGGAGGGCCTCACTAAGTAGGTGAGGCTGGCTGCGAACCTGGATCCTCCCATCTCTGCCTCCCAAGTACTGGGATTACAAGCATGTGCCACCACGCCAGGCTTATATTTTTGTTTTTTGATTCTTCCATTACTGCTTTCTTCTGAGTCCACTTGTTTTTCTTTGTTTGTTTTTTGTTTTTGGTTTTTTCCTTGCATGGAACAGGGGATTGAACCCAGGGCTTGATAGATGCCAGGAAAGTAATGTATAACTGAGGTACATCTCCAGCCCTTAAAATTTTTATTTTGAAATAGGTTCTTGCTAAGTTGCCCATGCTAGTCTTGAACATGCATGCGATCATCCTGCTTTAGCCTCCCAAGTAGCTGGGATTACAGGCCACTGCCACCATGCCTGCCTGGATCATTTCCTTTTCTTTACATTTTTTAGTTATTTTCTTAGTATTTACCTTGGGGATTACAATTAATGTCTTGGGCATTTAATAAACTAATATGAAATAATGCCAACTTAGCATCAATTTTATAAAAACTCTGTTGATATGCATCTCCTGCCTTCTTTCTTGTCTCCCTATATTGTTATAATCATATTACATTTTCATTTTGTATTCACTAAATTAGATTTAAAATTAATATTTTAAGCATTTGTCATTTAAGTCATATAAGGAAGAAGGGAGAGTTACAAATCAGAAATACAATAATATTGGCTTTTAAGTTTATCAAGGCAGTTGCCTTTAGTAGTATTATTTCTTTGTATAACTTGAAATTATTGTCTAGAGTCCTTTTATTTCAGCTCAAAGGATATTCTTTACTATTTCCTATAGAGCAGGTATACTGGTAACAAATTCTTCTTGTTTTTGTTTATCTGGGAATGTCTTAATTTTTCATTCTTTCTTTTCTTTTTTTTTTTTTGGTACCAGCGATGGAACCTAGGGGCATTATACCTCTGAGTTCCACCCCCAGCCCAATTTTTTATTCTTTATTTTAAAGTAAGTTCTCACTAAGTTGCAGAGCGTCTCACTAAGTAGCTGAGGCTGGCTGCAAACCTGCAACCCTCCTGTCTCAGCCTCCCAAGTACTGGGATTACAAGTATGCGCCACCACGCCCGGCATTCTTTCTTTCTTAAAAGAATGTTTTGCTGGAAATTGGTTTCCTATTTTACATCTTTTTCTATCCTCCATAGTTTCTGGTGAGATATTGGCAGTTGGCCTTACTGAGGATCTCTTCTGTAATCTGAGTCTCTTTGCTTCTACTCTTACTGCTTTCAGTATTCTCTCTTGCTGGGTGTGGCTGCACATTCTTGTAATCCCAGTACTTGGGAGGCTGAGATAGGAGGATCATAGGTTCAAAGCCAGCCTCAGCTACTTAGTGAGGCCCTCCACAACTTAGTGAGACCCTGTTTCAAAATAAAGAATAAAAAAAATAGGGCTGGGGGTGTAGCTTGGAGGTAGAATGCCCTGGGTTCAATCCCCAGTACCACAAAGGAAAAAAAAAAACAACAACAACAGATTCTCTCTTTATCTTTCTTTGGCTTTTGATAGTTTGATTTTAATGTCTTTCTTAGTATGTATCTCTTTGAGTTTATCCTATTAAGACTTCATTGAACTTCTTATATGTTTAGATTCATGTCATTTATGAAATTTGGTGTGTTTCCAGCCATTACTACTACTTCAAATATTCTTTCTGAGCCGGGCGTGGTGGCGCATGCTTGTAATCCCAGTACTTTGGGAGGCGGAGACCGGAGGATCCCGGTTCGCGGCCAGCCTCAGTTCTCTTTCTCTCTCTCTCTCTCTCTCTGTCTCTCTTTCTACCTAGTGAGGCCCTCCGCAACTTTGTGAGACCCAGTTTCAAAATAAAGTATAAAAAATAGGGCCGGGGGTGTAGCGCGGAGGTAGAACGCCCCTGGGTTCAATCCCCGGTACTGCAAAAAAAATAAATAAATAAATAAATATTCTTTCTGTCCCTCTCATTCTGAGATTCACTGTGTGTGTGTGTGTGTGTGTGTGTGTGTGTGTGTGTGTGTGTGTGTGTCTCAGTTCATTTTTCGCCATTCTGTTTGCTTTCTGTCTTTAGATCATTTCATTTCACCTGTCTTCAGGTTCACTGATGTAATTCATCTGTGTGATCCAAATCTGTTGAACTGTTCTAGTGAATTTTTCATTTTAGTTATACTTTTCAGCTTCATCATTTCTGGTTAATTCTGTTTGACTTCTCTTTATCAATGTTCTCCATTTGGTGAGATGTTCTTGTTTTAGTTTTTTTTTTTTTTATCTGTAGTTTCCTTTAGCTCTTTGAATATATTTTAAACATTTGATTTAAAGTTTTTGTCTAATAAGTCCAGTGTCTGTGCTTTCTGGGGGAAATTTCTGTTTATCCCCTTTCTGTCCCTCCTCATGAGTGGACCATACTTTCTTATTTTTTTTTTCCATGCCTCATAATTTTTTTTGAAGACTTGGGTTTAAAAAAAATCCAAGTCTTTGGATATTGACATTTTGGATATTATAATGTGATAACTGGACATCAGATTCTTCTCCCCCTCCCTAGGTTTTGTTGATTAACTGCTTAGTGACTTCTAAACTATTTATTTTTGTTAAGACTATAGTCTTTGTTGGCATCTGATGTCTTTGTTCCTTTAGCTCAATAGCTATTTGGTTGACAGAGTTTGCCTTAAATGCCTGGAGCCAAAAAAAAAAAAAAGGAAAGAAAGAAAAAAGAGAGTTCTCCAGATCTTTGCACATTGTCATCTATGTTGTGGAACTCCTTCAGTGCTCAGCCAGGCTGTTTACAACTCTTCCTCAGCCTCATTTCCTGCTTGTGACTTTTCACATGCCTCTTGGCCATTTGGGTGTCTTCTGTGGAGAATTTTTTGTTCTGATCTTTTGCTCATGCTCATTTTAGAATTGGGTTGAGAGCCAGGCGTGGTGGTGCACGCTTGTAATCCCAGTACTTGGGAAGCTGAGACAGGAGGATTTCAGGTTCGCGGCCAGCCTCAGCAACTTGTGAGTCCCTCTGCAACCTTGTGAGACCCTGTTTCAAAGTGAAGAATAAAATAGTGCTGGAGGTTTAACTTGGAGGTAGAACGCCCCTGGGTTCAATCCCCAGTACCACACACAAACACAAAAAAATCGGGTTGTATCTTATTACTGAGTTGTATAAGACCTGCATATTCTGAATACAAATAATTTATTAGGTATGTGATTTACAAACATGCTCTTCCATTCTATAGGTTGTTTTTATCTTGATGGTTCCATTTGTAGTACACAATTTTTAATTTTGACAAAGTTCACTTTGTTTTGTCACTTGTGTCTTTCATATATCTAAAATTATTGCTTAACCCAAGGTCATAAATTATTCCTTTGTTTTCTTCTCAGAGGTTTATAATTTTGGCTCTTACGTTGAGGTCAATGATAATTTTTTACGTAATTTTTGTATGTGATATAAGTTAGGGGATACAGCTTTATTCTTTTGCATGTTGACATCCCGGTTTCCTGACACCATTTGTTGCAAAGTGTTCTTTCCTCCATTAAATTGTTTGGGCACCCTTGTCAAATGTATTTCCTAGTAAGAAACCATAAAGTTGTTTTTGTTTGACATTTATAAGAGAGAATTTGGGGGATAAAATCAAGAAATCAAGCTTCTCATTGATTTCTGTTTTCTGCCTAGAAGACCATTTTGAGCTTCCAATCTAGTAAAAATGAATCCTTCCAAATGTTTAGTGAAAGAATTAAAGAAGTAGCATATGCAGTTTCTATGCCAAAATAAAGTAGAATTTCCTTTCTTTTTTTCTGTACTGGGGATTGAACCCAGGGACATTCTACCTTTGAGCTACACCCCCAACCCTATTTTTTTTCTATTCTTTATTTTGAAACAGGGTCTTACTAAGTTGCAGAGGGCCTCACTAAGTAGCTGAGGCTGGCTGCAAACCTGTGATCCTCCTAATCTCAGCCTCCCAAGTACTGGGATTACAAGCGTGCGCCACCACGCCTGGCTTGGTTTTCGTTTTGAAACAAGAGTTTTGCTAGGTTGCTGACAGTCTTGCTTTGTTGCTGAGGCTGTCCTCGAACCTGCAATTCTCCTGTCTCAGCCTCCCAAGTACTGGGATTACAGACGTGTGCCATCATGCCCAGCTAAGTAGAATTTTTTTTTTAACTTCAGGTGCTGAGGGTTGTATTAAAATTGTTCCTCACTTTTAATACACAGGCCTGGCACATGCCTGTAATCCCAGTAGCTGGCAGGCTGAGACAGAAGGATCACGGGTATAAGGCCAGCCGGGGAGACTCAAACCTGTTTCAAAATAAAATAGGACTGAGGTGTAGCTCAGAAGTGGAACACCCCTGGGTTCAATCCCCAGTACCAAAAAAAAGGGAAGTTCTCCTCAGTTCATGACTGTTCTTTTTAAAATTATTCCCATAAACCGTCCTCTTATTATATAAATACCTTTTGGTTTACATGAATTCTTAAAAATTCTTACTTTGTATGTTTACTTATATTTTTGGTTTATATAAAAAGCATACCATTTTCTTTGTATTCACTAAGCTTTGTATTTTCAGAATCCATCTATGTTGTCAAAGTACATCTAATCCAAGTTTCTGATTATTACATAACACTCCAAGGGGTGTCTGCCAGTTTGCCCATGAACTTTCCCGTGATGGGCACTCAGGTTGCTGTCAACTCCCTAGCACCACAAAACATGGCAGTGAAAATCTTTGTCCATATTTGGACTGTATAGACCTGTGTGAGACTGTCTTTAGTGTATTTACCCAGAAGTGGCATTCTTGGCACATAGGCTATATATGTATATTTCTTATGATAGTACTAAATTTCTTTCCAGTCTGTATTTCTGCCTGGAATGCATGAAAATTTCCATTTCTACTTCTCTGCCAGTAATTTCTAGTTTTTGCCAAAAGATAAGAAATACAAGTTTCTATATCACAGGAAGTATTTTTAATTAGATGCTACTTGCCTTGAGGATCTACCTGTCTTCAGTCTATAATTCCCAAGGGAAGATAATCTTTTAGAGACTTTGCTCTCCTTCACTCTGAATGCATTCCTTTGCTCATACATCCAAACATAATTATAATAAGGAATGCGACAGAAATACAGGGGCTACTTTAATGTGCTTTTCTGAGATTTGGAAATACAACATAGATGAGGAACACTTTAATATAACAATATTAACAAACTTGATTTAAAATACCTTTATATAGACTTCATTCCAAAAACACAACATCCACAGTTATTGTAAATACCTATGTAATATTTACCAAAATTAATTGCACATTAGGCAAAATGTTAATAGATCCTAAAAGCACAAGTTTTATAAGTTCATATTCTCTAACTACAATACAGTAAAATTGGAACTGTTACTATAATTTTTAAATTAAATACATGGAAATTTGAAAGCACCATGCTAAGTAACTTCTGGGTTTTAAAAATGACAAAAATTAAACTGGGCTTGGTGGCGCATGCTTGTAATCCCAGTACTTGAGAGTCTGAGACCGGAGGATCCGGGTTAACAGCCAGCCTCAGCTATTTAGTGAGACCCTCCGCAATTTAGTGAGACCCTGTTTCAAAATAAAAAATAAAAAAAATAGGGCTGGGGGTGTAGCCCGGAGGTAGAATGCCCTTGGGTTCAATCCACAGTACCAAAAAAAAAGACAAAATTTTAAATTATAGATTTTTAAAATTTAAAGATAGTGAAAGGCCAGGCATGATGGTGCACACCTGTGATGCCAGTTCTTGGAAGGCTGAGACAGGAGGATCGCAGGTTCCAGGACAGCCTCAGCAATGTAGCTAGACTCTCAGCAACCTTAGTGAGACCTTGTTTCACAATAAAAAGGGCTGGGGGTGTAGCTCAGAGTAGAATGCTCTTGGGCTCCATCCCCAGTATATATATATATATATATATATCTCACACACACACACACACAAATATATATATAGTGAACGCATATTAAAACTCGGGATGTGGCTAATCTATATTTAGACTATATTTAGAGGAAGACAGAGCATTAAGTAATATTTTAGTTGAATAAGATCAACTAGGAAATAGTTGAATTAAATATTCTAATCTGGAAAACAATTAGAAAAGTAAAGAAATCAAGAAGTAATGAAATGAGTATATAAATCAGTTCCAGAAATTATTCAATACAGGTCAATCTATGTTATTCTTACCAAGGAAAAGAGTATAATAATTACAATATTAGTAACATGGAAGGGTATAACCACATATAAAGAAATTTTTTAAAAGATTACGCTGTGCTACTTAAGGCTGATATGTTTTAAAATCTAGGTTAGATGGATGATTTTCTAGGAAAATATTTAAGAAAATAAACCAAGAAGTTTTAAAACTAAGTAGATCACTAAAAGAAATCGAAAGACTAACCTATAGCCCATCTTCTCCTACTCTTAACTATATGCCCTCCAGTATCAGAGTGAGTTTATCCCCTTGCCAACTCTGAATAGTATCAGTCTTTAATATTTGCTAATGCTTTAACTTGTTATTTTAAAATATAAGGTTTCAGGTCCCCCCCC